>JARFNR010000013.1:9876-25940 GCA_030323935.1 Semibalanus cariosus
CGTGTCCCAGAATGTTATCTCATTTGACTTTTATTTCCTTGACTCTGAAGTGCTGCCCCGTATGTTTCGTTTTCTCCCTATGCAGTTCGGTGCGATACACCTGTAAAGGTCCCGAAACATGAGACTGTAGACCTTGGCAGTGTAGCCCTCCTTCCAGCACGGTGACACCCTTCGGCATCCGATATGAAGTGTGGTTCCTGACTGGAGTGCCCCCTCCCCCCCATACACACCGTCTGGAATCCCCATCCAAACTGGATCTCTTTAACGGACTCCTGCACTTTCGCACTTTTTCCGTAGCTACATGATTCTCGCTCCAAAGAAAATGAAACAGGCTGAGGAGGAGAAAGATGCCTGTGCGGTTTGCATGGAGGCCATCGAACTTGAGCAGGAGAAATTCCGCCTAGGGCATACCAAGGTAGTGCCGGTGCTTTCGATAATGTGTTCGTTGACATCTTCTAAACACTTGCAAGCGGTCCTGAAAGGGCACCAGCGGTGCCTTCTGAACTGCGAAAGCTTGACGGCTTCTCTGTCGCTTTCGGTACTCATTCCGTCTTTCCTCATTTCTGCATCTTCTGGGGATTTTTCTTTTATCTTTCTGTTTTTGATTCAATGTTTCTGAACCCTTTCAGTTTCTGAGTGAGCGCTTCATCACAACCATCTTCTAAGGAATGCTTGTCCCACATTGCTTTTCTTCCTCCCCCCCCCACAAAGTGACAGCCCTTCTCGCCTCACTCGCTATTGATACGCCCTGATCCGGTGATCCTGCAACAGCAGTTGCAGACATAGATCAGCGTGTGACGAGCAGTATGCAACCCTCACCCTCACGCTTGGGTGCCGTGCTCTCTCCCGAATGCAGTGTTCTATGCTCCCTCTCTCCCGAGTGCAGTGTTCTATGCTCCCTCTCTTCTGAGTGCAGTTTTTTTCGCGCCCTGCCAGCCAGCCGGGGACCTTTCACTCGAACCTCCTGCTCACTCTGCACCGCCTTACCTCTCTTTAGCTACATGATTCTTGCTCCGAAGAAAATGAGCAAAGCTAAGGAGGAGAAAGATGCGTGCGAGGTTTGCATGGAGGTCATCGAGCTTGAACAGGAGAAATTCCGTCTGGGGCACACCAAGGTAGTGCCGCTGCATTGGAGGTTCTGATCACTCGGATCTCCTGAACATTGCAATGATGCTCACACAGGGAGCCAGCAACGTCTATCTGGAATGCAAAATTAACCTCCTTGTGTCAAGAAATGATCAAGACGAATGCCTATGTACCCCCTGTTGACGAATGGCTTCGCAGCATGAACCGTCAATTTGTCCCAGGGTATGAATGCCTCTGTAGCCCACTCCCACCCACCCAAGAATGAATCCAACGACCCCAGATTGTGACCGAACCCTGTTTATGTACCGCACTGCTGAGCATCATCCCTCTGAATGAACTCCCCAATGTTTCGATTGATGTTGACAGCCACATAGACCGGAGATGTCACCCTATAGTTGACCGCCTGTCACCCATGCACCCATCACCCTGACTTGCCACCCAGTCACCAACCCAGACCCCCGAATGACCTCTGTTGTAGCACCCCCAGAACCAGATCGAGACCGTCGCACGTCGTCATTCACCACCCTAGCAGGCCTGTTCTCCATTGTGTACTTGCCCCGTACGTCCCTATGCAGTAAGCACCCACCCAGACCCCATGAGTGACCTCTGTTGTAGCACCCCAAGAACGAGAAAGGACGTCGCACGGCTCCACCCTAGCAGACCCACCATTGTCTACTTGTCCCGTATGTCCCCAGGAGACCCGCATGAGGTAGAGGAGTTAGCCGTCCTCCCAGAGTTGAGTGCCCCTAGTCCACCAGCGCCCTGCTTGCCCCTGTGAGCCGCACGTGGGAGAGAGATGTCGACGCGCACTGCGAGACGGCTACAGAGCCGTCCGGTCGACGTACGTTTCTGTGTGTGGGGTGGTGCATAATGATCCGGCGCCTGCCTTTCTGCCCGCCTGATTGACAAAGATGCTGCAACCATTGCGATGTCGCCGACGCCAGCGTCCGCTTTTCGCCGCCGACCAACCGCTGCTCCTCAAACAGCCACTCGCTCGCCGTGCTCTGACCGGCTTTGCGCTCTGCATCTGCATGCTATTTTTCGCTCTGTGTCCGGAGCTGACCGCGCTAACGCCGCCCGATGCCGACTAGCTACCGCATCCTGCTGCTGAAGACGATCCCGGAGTCGATGGACCCACGCAAGGCCACCAGGAAGGTGTTCTCCAAATTGTATCAGTTCGACGGACAGTACAGATACGGTCTCGGAAAGGTAGCTTCCCAATTCGGACCAATGTTTCAATCTTCTCTGGAGGTCGATATACTCGAAGCACGCTCCTTCACCAGCATCGTCACCAACTTTCACTAAGTTGCACCCAAGATATGGCCGTGGAATCACTGCAACAATCCCTTGATTTTATATGAGGCAATCATTAATGCCTTGTAGTACCTACCACGTTGAACAATATTGTTTTCCGACAACCTCCCTTCTGCAACCTCACCAGATACGCTCAATCTTCAACCTGACGCACCCTTCTCAAGCCGGTGTGCAAATGTTTATCGAGACTTGCTTACCTGCTTACCCACAATCGTTCCTGCGCTATCCTTGCTGCACTAATTCACCTAACAACCATTTACTGCTGCCTTTTAGAGGATATTACCACGCTGATGCTGGTAAGTCATAAATAGTTCATTGCTACTAGTCCATATTGCAATTTTATCAGCAGCCACCGGCAATATTTCACTTGCGTATTTGTAGCCTTATGTTCTCAAGCGTCCAATTAGTTATACATGAATTATCAAAGACTCCATTTAAGTATTTAAATAAATATTATTTTTAGCCATCCCGATGAAGCATCATGTAAAGTAAACGAAAAGCTATCTCGAGACCAGGAATCCATCTGTCACTGGTCAGTACGGCAGCCCATCAGGCAGTGAGGCATGGAGTGTCATGCTCTCCATCTCCTGATTCCAACTTCGGCCGCCCTCTGCTGACCTCTGCCGACCTACCAGGTGTTCTTCCGCGCCGGAGTCCTGGGTCAGATGGAGGAGCTGCGTGACGACCGGCTCGCCAAGATCTTCTCCTGGCTGCAGGCCTGGATCCGTGGCTACTACTCCCGCCGGGACTACAAGAAGCTGCAGGACCAGAGGTCAGTGGTCCTGCTAAGCAATGGCGACACCTGGCCACAACTAGCATGCCTGTTCGTGTTGAGAGCATTTTTTCCTAAAACGGTCGCTTCTCTTTTGAAAATAAGTTTTGCAGGCTTATGTCGTTCAGCTTCATATGTATTATCATTCAGAGCTTAATATTTGTTTTCGCATGTTCTTAGCCAGTTTGGGCCATCCCAGTTTGGGGATGGTGCAGTTGGCGCTCCGATTGCAGCATCGTGAATTTCTCGGCGAAGCTCGTGCCCTGCTGAGCGTGGTTCCTCTGTTCCGCAGGGTTGCCCTCTGCGTGGTGCAGCGCAACCTGCGCAAGTACATGCAGCTGCGCAACTGGATGTGGTTCAAGCTGTGGCAGAAGATCAAGCCCATGCTCAACGTCACCCGTATCGAGGATGAGATGCGCGTACGTTTATCCGCCGGTCTTTGACAGAAGTGAATGATCTGTAACGAATTCACTTCCGGACATAGTTATATCCGACTTTGTTATAAGTTGTTTGGGATTCAGTTGGCCTCTATGGCAAACTCTTGATCGCACGACTTACAGGAGGTGCTTATTTGTTCATGTGAAAATGAGACTACAGCATACAACTACAGCATACAACAAAGTGCATAATTCAGGCAGGTCTCCTCAACATATTACCATGGTCCACTTCCTCATCTGAATCTCACGCATTGTATCCACGACCAAATGTGACGTCTCCTTGTTCACTGCACAGGCCCTCGAGGAGAAGGCCCAGAAGGCCCTCGACGCCCTGGAGAAGGAAGAGAAGCTGCGCAAGCAGCTGGAGGAGCAGAACTTCAAGCTCGACAAGGAGAAGAACGAGCTGCTGGACACTCTGGCCTCGGAGAAGGGCAGCCTCAGCGACTTCCACTCCAAGCAGCAGAAGCTGCAGGCCCAGAAGCAGGACCTCGAGAACCAGCTCACCGTAAGTGAAGGCACTCTTAGCACAGCCCGAGTGTATGGCAGCAGCAATACGGCGACAATGGCGTAGTTCAATACTGTAAGATTGTATTTGCAAGGACCTCAAGTAGTTTTCTTCCGATAGGTCGTTGAAGAACATAGTAAGAAAGCGTATCTACTGCATTGGATAACAGCTTACGCATTACCTGAGGTTGATGAACGTAAGCTAAGATTACAGATTTCCCTTCTGTCTCATATTAACAGTTAACTTTGTGTTATTTCTCGACCTGCAGGACACCCAGGACCGTCTGGCCCAGGAGGAGGAGGCCCGCAACGCCCTGAACCAGGCCAAGAAGAAGATGGAGCAGGAGCTCGGCGGCCAGAAGAAGGACATTGAGGATCTCGAGCTCACCATCCAGAAGGGCGAGCAGGACAAGGCCACCAAGGACCACCAGATCCGCAACCTCAACGACGAGATCGCCCACCAGGACGAGCTCATCGGCAAGCTGAACAAGGAGAAGAAGCAGCTGCAGGTAAACAGATGGTTGCTGGGCAACAGGCAGATGTGAGACCAGAGGTTTTATTGCGGTCGGATGTTCACTGTATAGAAAGATATTCGGTACATAATTCCCGCTGTTAATTTGCTGTTGTTTCATATTTTTTACGAAGATGAACTGAACTCTGTGACATGCAGAACAGCAGCACTTATTTTTAATCGAACTATAAACGTGCAAAATTGACCTACCTAGTCACGCAACAACGCGATATACCACTGCTTCGCAACGCCTCATCCACAGTTCTGATCCTCGTCTTTCTTCCCGCCCACAGGAGAACCAGCAGAAGACCGCCGAGGACCTGCAGTCCCAGGAGGACAAGGTCAACCACCTGAACAAGGTGAAGGGCAAGCTCGAGCAGACCCTGGACGAGCTGGAGGACTCCCTGGAGCGCGAGAAGAAGCTGCGCGCGGACGTTGAGAAGAACAAGCGGAAGGTCGAGGGCGACCTGAAGCTCACCCAGGAGGCCGTCGCCGACCTCGAGCGCAACAAGAAGGAGCTGGAGCAGACCATCGCCCGCAAGGACAAGGAGATCGCCTCCCTGTCTGGTGAGTGGAACAGATGACCTCCGCGTGAGTGACTGGTGCATGTCGGCTTGACAGCAACATGGCAGTTATCATCATCTAAAGCCCGCTCATTGCGATGTGGACCCTAAAGGAGTTTTGAGTGAAGTGATTGCATCGGTATTGCTAGTTTCTATTCAAGCATTTCATACTTCATCTGACTTTCCCCCACGGCTTTAGCTGCTTATGGCCAAGTTTAGATCTGAATGCCTCTGAGGGTGGCTCTGAGTGGCTCCGGCCGGATTCACTCGCGTCTGACTGACCGCCTTCGCCCGACGCTGACTCTCTCCGTATCTCCGCAGCCAAGCTCGAGGATGAGCAGTCGCTGGTCAGCAAACTGCAGAAGCAGATCAAGGAGCTGCAGAGCCGCATCGAGGAGCTGGAGGAGGAGCTCGAGGCCGAGCGCCAGGCCCGCGCCAAGGCCGAGAAGCAGCGTGCCGACCTGGTCAGTAGGGGTCACCAGGGGCAAGACGGAGGAGAAGTGGCATGGGGGAATATAACGTTATTGTACACAGGGGATCGGAAGATAATATAGCGGGCACATAGCTTTCCATGGTTACTTTTGATGATGGTTACACATAAAGAAATATATGGGAATTAATTTTGGTGTGTAAAAAGTGAATATCAAAAATCCTGAGAAAGCTTACTGAAGCAAAACACAAATGTATTTAAACGCTTACAATATGATAGTCGAACAACACGCCACAATTCACTATAATTATCTTTATCTGCCAGGGTTAAAAACAAGTCATAGTTACACTTCGACCACGTTCGAGGCATGACAACCCAAATACGCCCTTGTGACACACGACACCGCCATTGCAGGCCCGCGAGCTTGAGGAGCTGGGCGAGCGCCTGGACGAGGCTGGCGGAGCCACCGCCGCTCAGATCGAGCTCAACAAGAAGCGCGAGGCTGAGCTGGCCAAGCTGCGCCGCGACATTGAGGAGCAGGTAAGCCTACAGTGGGCAGAGCTTCACTCGTTCGGGGGAAGGGATTCATTCTACTGCTGCCGAATATGGAGCGATGAAATCTGGGAGAAACGGGGATGATTAGAGTAAATCCTATTTGGAATCGTACTGGGGGGGGGGGGGGGCGCGATGTCTAGATATTATTTGTATCGGTATTTATTCAAATAGTTGAAAATACATATGAGGAAGAAAAAGAGCACACGCAAGACTTATGCATTAAAAGCATTTAAGACCACACGTCCGAGGAATGGCTAGAGTAAATATTAATGTATCACAGGTCTGCCCACTTCTGACTCGTCACCACTGCCGGTCCACAGAACATCCAGCACGAGTCGTCGCTGGCCAGCATTCGCCGCCGTCACAATGACGCCATTGCCGAGATGTCGGAGCAGATCGACCAGCTCAACAAGATGAAGGCCAAGTTAGTAGCAAAGCTTGTACTTTTCCATTTAAGCACCATGTTTAGCATGTTCTAGATCAACTGAAATGAGAGGACTCTGAACCATTCAAAGTAACAGAAGACGGAAAACCTTTCAGAACAATCGCTGTGTCTTAAGTACGATAGGTGATGCGCTTTCTATCCGTTTTCATCTCGTTATTATCGTTTAAAGCAAAATTCACAAGTTTTTGTTAAAACCGTACTTTCATCTTGCCGAGACACGCATTAAACATGTTCCGTACTTTAGGTTGGAGAAGGAGCGCACTACGTACGCCCACGAGGCTCACGATGCCAGACAGGCTGTTGAGATGGTGAACAGGGATAAGGTACGCTGTAGTCTGACGTGTGACACAGACGTAGCAGATGTAGGACTCAGTTGGACAGCAAACCCGACCCTACCCAGCAGCGGACAGATGCCGAATCGACCGCCAGCTGACCTCCTAGTTGGCAGTTGATCGATGGTAGATATCCTCGATAGAGATGTATCGGTAGCAGTATCGTACGAGTGTTACAGCGTGGGAGTTGAACGTAGCGATGCTGTGATGTAGCAGACTGCACGAAACCGGATTATTCCAGATCAGAGAAGGACCGCGAAAATGCTGCCACCGATGTAATGGATCTCCGCTCCGGTCTTAGCTTTTCCTCCAATGAGAAGGTATACCTAGAGCACTATAGACCTCATCACCACCTTAGACTAGAGTAACCTTTTCGGCACGTCGGGACATTTTTTCGTAGCACTCTGACGGGCACTTTTTCGCCTGAAGAGCGACTAGTTTTCTGGATATTTTTGACTGATGCACGTGCGCCATGTTGTTTTGTAGCGCCGAGCGGGACCGCGCCGGAGTTCTGACAGACGTGCAGGAGGGACGTGCAACTCTGCACAGGTCGCAGCGTGACTCGGTAATACCGTACGCTGGAGGCGACCGGCAGCGTGTTGTCCCCCTACTAACAAACAGTGCGGTGTTTTGCGAACCGAGTGTCATGCTGCGTCAACATGATCATCATCAACAAGGACCACTACTTCAACATGCACTTGGTTGTTCTTAAGTTTCACTTTCACAATTAAATATATAAAAAGTGGTGGGTTTGGTTTTTAAATAGTCATATAATTTCTTCTCGAACACTCTGTCGCCCACATTATGAATAATGTTTGCTGTGGATGTTTGCTGTTGTACACTTCCCGAACGAGATAACAGATCCTGTATGAACATGTACAACCGTTCACTTCACACTTTTATTTTCGCACTTCACGATTGGTTTGATTTAAGCTTTGGAAATTCTCGTTTATTTTTGTATTATCTGGGCATATCAGTGGACACAGCCTTGCTGATGCCATCGTCTCTTCGTTCTGTCAAATACCTATGCTCATGGCCTGATCTTCGACTTTAAATGACCTCAATGGAAATACAACAGTCAGTATAGCTAAGCTTAATTCGCTCAGTCATTTCAGTGCAACCAAAACAAATCGATCGTACTGTCTTCTTCCCGAAATCATGTAGGCGAACCCTCCTGGGTGAATAAATCGTCAAGCAACTCTCATACCAGAGATATCCCATGCTAGGCAACGAACGGGCTTCGACTTTGCCTTTAATTTGTTTCCCATTCGTACAATGGTCTCAACGCTGACACCAATATATGCACCAGGCTGCCGCCGAGAAGATGAACAAGATCCTGCAGCAGCAGATCAACGAGGTCACCTCGAAGCTGGACGAGGCCAACCGCACCCTCAACGACTTCGACGCCTCCAAGAAGAAGCTGAGCATCGAGAACTCCGAGTACAGCCGCCAGGTCAGCCAGGGTCACGGGAGCGTGGTGCAGAAGAAATATGCGAGGCGTTGCGATTAAATGCTTGCCTTTGGAATCGGCTTGGATGCCTCAGAGTAGCGCAAGAGATTGAAAATTCTGACAATAATTGAAATAACTGACGGTTGAATAAAATGGCTTAAAAGGATGAATAAAATGACTTATCTTTTTGCATGAAACAAAAGTATTTTCGATAGCATTAAAAGTATTTTCGATAGCATTGAATAAAAAAACCTGGACAATTACCTGGCTGTGCCGAGCACACGTAGATTTACCAAGAGTTATACTGAGAAGACGTTACTATCAATATTGCGAAGATAAATGGTAACTGACATGCCCAAACCACTCAGACCCTGTCTAACCAGCTCTCTTCTCTCTACCCGGCAGCTCGAGGAGGCTGAGAGCCAGATCTCACAGCTCTCCAAGCTGAAGGTGTCGCTGACCACTCAGCTGGAAGACACTCGCCGCATGGCCGACGAGGAGTCCCGCGAGCGCGCCACCATCCTCGGCAAGTTCCGCAACCTCGAGCACGACCTGGACTCGATGCGCGAGCAGGTCGAGGAGGAGGCCGAACACAAGGCCGACCTGCAGCGCCAGCTCAGCAAGGCCAACGCAGAGTCGCAGATGTGGCGCCAGAAGTACGAACAGGATGGCCTCGCCAGGTGAGTAGCCTTGGACGCGATCCTACGCGCCCAAAGGTCAGGAAGTACACAGCTTCGGAACGGTGCGGAGATTTAAGCGTTGTTTTGTCGGTCTGACAGAGTGCCGAAACTTTATCGGAGTGTTCAAGTCGTACAATTAAGTAAGGATAGTAAGGGATAATCTAACCCCAGTGGCATTGTTCAGATATCGCTACAACTCTGTCCATATTTAGGCCAATCAACAATTATATAGTGCATTTACCTCGCCGCCCAGGTAGCTGTTGAATGCATTCTATCGATTTTCAAATATTGGACGACACACCCCTCGAACCCGTCTGACCACCACTTCCTCTCTCCTTCTAGGGCCGAGGAGCTCGAGGAGCACCGCCGCAAGCTGTCTGCGCGCCTGGAGGAGGCCGAGGAGCAGCTCGAGTCGCTGAACACGAAGAACATCCAGCTGGAGAAGCTGAAGCAGCGTCTGAGCGGCGAGCTGGAGGACATGCACATGGAGGTGGACCGTGCCCAGCAGCTGGCCAACGCCATGGAGAAGAAGGCCAGGAACTTCGACAAGATCATCGGCGAATGGAAGATGAAGGTCAGTGCGCTACGGGCTGTTGCGGGCTGATATGACGTTTTGAAAGCGGAGTAATTCGGTGTTTGGTATATCGCAAAAATGGATGCAATCCTAGGATGTTGAGAATGCATTGGGGAGCATCTGTGATAAACCAGCCAGTTTGGATAAATTGGACCCAGTTGGGATTAATTGGAATACTGGAAGTGGCGCTTTTCGCCAGACCCTCTGAGTACCCGCCTGACCCCTGATGTGTGCCCCTGACAGGTGGACGACCTTTCCGCCGAGCTCGACGCCTCGCAGAAGGAGTGCCGTAACTACAGCACCGAGCTGTTCCGCATCAAGGCAGCCTTCGACGAGTCGCAGGAGCAGCTCGACTCGGTGCGCCGCGAGAACAAGAACCTCGCCGACGAGATCAAGGTACGACTTTGACAGGAGTATGACCAAGCTACTGGTGGATGACGGCGACTCGCACTCGTTTACGGAGTTGCTCTCTCAGGGTGGTTCCGACAACGTTCAATTCCCCATACTGAGCACCCTTTTGAAGTAATATGAATGTTGAAGACCTGAAAGCAAACCCTGGGAACGTGCGTTTGCGTTCACGATATTCTCAACAGTTATTTTAACAACTTGACGGAATATCTGCTCAACAATAGCCACACCCTACGAAATATCACCGCACCTAACCGGGATTGACTACTGACCTAGCCCTCTTCGGCCTCCACAGGACCTCATGGACCAGATCGGCGAGGGTGGCCGCAACGTGCACGAGATCGAGAAGTCGCGCAAGCGGCTCGAGGTTGAGAAGGAGGAGCTGCAGGCGGCTCTGGAGGAGGCCGAGAGCGCTCTGGAACAGGAGGAGAACAAGGTCCTGCGCGGCCAGCTGGAGCTGAGCCAGGTCCGCCAGGAGATTGACCGCCGCATCCAGGAGAAGGAGGAGGAGTTCGAGAACACACGGTCAGTGGCTGGCGCGATCGGCAATGGTCCAGAACAAAACTCGTGTGATTGAAATGGTTAGGATTATTCCTTGTAGCATGGGCGGGATTCAAATGTAAAATTGCTGCGACATTGTCACTGCCTTTGGACACATTTTCCTTCCCCTCTAAACAGTAGACGATGCTGCTCGGTGAATTGGCTAAGGCCATGGTCAGTAGTTTTGTAAAAGAACCAAAATAATGTCTTAGAAAGTCCGCGTAAACTTGCAAATTGACCTAAGCGGTTATATCATTGCCCTTGTATCCAACTCCCCATGAGTAGTTGTTGGTCTCTCGCCTATTGACGCCACCTACCACTTTCACCACTACCTCCACTGACGGGCCGCTATTCCTCCCCCTGCAGCAAGAACCACGCGCGCGCGCTGGACTCTATGCAGGCTTCCCTGGAGGCGGAGGCCAAGGGCCGCGCCGAGGCCATGCGCATGAAGAAGAAGCTCGAGTCAGACATCAACGAGCTGGAGATCGCGCTGGACCACGCCAACAAGGCCAACGCCGAGGCGCAGAAGACCATCAAGCGGTACCAGAACGAGATCAAGGAGACTCAGGCCCGCCTCGAGGAGGAACAGCGTGCCCGCGACGATGTGCGCGAGCAGCTGGGCATCTCGGAGCGCCGCGCCAATGCGCTGCACGGCGAGCTGGAGGAGAGCCGGACCCTGCTCGAGCAGGCCGACCGCGGCCGCCGGCAGGTCAGTGGCGCACGGGGCGCTGTGTTGCGTGGGAGGCTGGCTCGGGAGGTCAAGTGCCCGTGCGTGTGCTAAGGATCTAGAAAATATGTAGGTGGTAATATTAATTTTACGATGAAGTTTACATAATTGATGAGTAGTGCATTATTTTTTTCCAGAATATCATTGGATGAATAATTTGATCCTATTGAACATTACGTTTTCGCAGAAGTTGACAAAGCTACCTGGTTAGCTTTAACCCACCACTGCTCACATTATAAAATTCCTCTTCGCTCTATCGACCACCGCCGAGCACCCCTTGACCCCCACTCTTCACCCTACCCGTGCAGGCCGAGGGTGAGCTGGCCGACAACCACGAGACTCTGGCCGACGCCCAGGCCAACTTCGCCGCCGCCTCGATGGCCAAGCGGAAGCTCGAGGGCGAGGTGCAGTCTCTGCACTCCGACCTCGACGAGATGCTCAACGAGGCCAAGAACTCCGAGGAGAAGGCCAAGAAGGCCATGGTCGACGCCGCCAGGTGGGTGATGTGGCTTAGCAGATGTGGTTGTTGACGTGGGAAGAAAGTGACACAGACGAGGGAAGGTGGGGCATAGAGAATATGCAGACATTGAGCCATAGTGGAGGTATCCTTAAGTCATTCAGACATAGCCGTGAAAATATTGATGTTACGGCATGGCTACGAAAAAGAATTGCTGAGTTGTCAGAACATTAGTGCTGGTGGAGACTGTTGAACCGCTGTTTTTGTTCACTGTTCCTGCTGATGCCACATAACGCGATCTGTTCCGCCTGGCAGGCTGGCTGACGAGCTCCGCGCCGAGCAGGAGCACGCCCAGACCCAGGAGAAGATGCGCAAGGCCCTCGAGGTCCAGGTCAAGGACCTGCAGGTACGTCAGTTTATGGCAGCTTGGCCAATTTGTACTGGTGTAACTTGAACATCTGCCGCGCCGGTCATTAGTTTCTCGATTCTTGCCTTGAGCAACCCAGTTCACTTGCACAATCATGTGCGTGGAAATAAATGTGCATACGCACCTGTATCCAACTCAAGAAGCGAGCAGTATTATGCAACATCCGAACAATGCGGCCCACTCAGAAATCCAACGATAATAACCTTATATGAACAGCGACTGGTTGGCCGACCTCTTGACCACGTCGTCCGTCCACCAGGTGCGGGTTGACGAGGCCGAGCAGAACGCGATGAAGACCAGCCGCAAGATGATCCAGAAGCTGGAGGAGCGCGTGCGCACCGTCGAGCAGGAGCTGGACAGCGAACAGCGCCGCCACAGCGAGGCCCTGAAGAACCTGCGCAAGACCGAGAGGCGCATCAAGGAACTCAGCTTCCAGGTCAGATGAGAGATGGCGCTAGAAGCGGGATGACTTGGGGCGAGGGATGTGTGGCGGTAGGAGCGGGATGACAGGGAGGATGATAGATGGTTGTAGGGACATACTGTCAAGGCAGATGATGATAGGTGGCAGTCGGGAGGATAACAACGGATCTGAAATATCACTTCTGATGATGATGGGCTTTATTTAGGGCGCCGCAACCACTAGGTCATGTGACGCCCATAAGCTCTGGATCGCTCCATCCGCAGTGGGCTAACTCCTCCTTGTTCCTTCGCAGGCCGACGAGGACAAGAAGAACCACGAGCGCATGCAGGACCTGGTTGACAAGCTGCAGCAGAAGATCAAGACGTACAAGCGCCAGATCGAGGAGGCCGAGGAGATCGCCGCCCTCAACCTGGCCAAGTTCAGGAAGGCGCAGCAGGTCAGTCGCTGACTAGGAGAGGCAGTGGTCGGACGAACAGACAGGCGGAGTAGTAAACTGGTAAACAGACTAGCGTTACTCATGAACACCACGGCTGAATGAATGGCCAACCCAACCGCCATTGATCATATAATCCAACCTGTCCACTTGAGCTAGATGGAAGCCCTTTCTGTATCCCCTGTCCGGAACCCATTCAGCTCCACGCGAAGGCGAGCCTCACTGTTGAGTAACCCCTGGCCGACCTCTGCTTACCTCTGACGCCGAACGCTGACCTGACACTGACCTTACCTCTGTCTCCGGCCCACAGGAGCTCGAGGAGTCGGAGGAGCGCTGCGACCTGGCCGAGCAGACGCTGGCCAAGTTCCGCGCTCGCGGCCGGGGTGCCTCCGCCGTCCGTGGCCCCAGCCCGGTACGTGTCGACCCATGGGGTGGTCATGAGCTACAAGCCTGCTGCGCTGCTCCATCTGTCGGGCAGAACCAGTTGGGTTAGCGAGATGTCGATATTGCATTGAAATGGCGCCGAGATGAGCTTGCGAGATATCGGTAAAGCATTGCAATAACGTGCTGATGTGTTTTGAAGGCTGTCTCAAGCTCAAGAAAGCTGACTAAGTAACGAGTCGTTCCGAGGCGTGCTGCAGTTTCTACTGATTTTCTCTTCAGAACTGTGACCGTAACCAGATGGCAGGAATTTCGGTTTGTTAGCCAGAAGCCATGTCAAACTATACCTCGTTACGTTAATAGCCCGATAGGGCCTATGCCAGATAATGTTGCTGATTTGCACACCCTACTCTCCGTTTCAGATGATGATGTAAGCGACATACGTTGACTCAAGACAAATATTTCCATCGTGACTGGTGAGTGTGTTCCTGCCTCATTCATGTCCTTTCCCAAGCCGGGAAAGTGATCTGCAAACAAAGCACATTAGGCCAATTAGGCCAATGATGAAGGACACGCAATTGAACATGTGTAGAATACTTTATTTCTCAAAAATTACCTTTATACCTATGTATTTGATGCTGACCTTATAGATACCCATGCAGGATACATAGGTACAAGTTGTGGAGCTATTCTTACATAATAATCAATATACTTATTCATCTTTTATAATAATACTGATCATATGCATTAAACAACACACTAATCTTGTCTTCCTATCTGTTTCAGGCCAGCGGCAAGCCCCCGTCCGGTCTGGCCAGCATGACTCGTGACATTTGACGACTATGACAAGTAATAGTACAGCGAGTCGCCGCCGGTAGCGCCACCAGCTACCGGCAGCGAGCCGCGCGCACAGACTGACGTAAGCGACGGAGAGTGAGTGACGCAACATGCGCGGCGAGATGGCGGCGCCCATCCACCCACCAAGATGGCGGCCGTGACGTCGCGACGCGTTTGGCGACCGAGCCCCTGGAGAGCGCTGTAATGGCGATCAACATGGCGGCGGCGCAGCACCGGGCGGAGTCGGCGTCAGGCGTTGCCGTGGCGACGCGCATGCGCGCTAGTGGTTTCCGTGCCGACCTTTCTACTGAACTGTGTTCCCAATATGCATGATACGAAAAGGTGCAGGTAATAAATAGCCGACAAACCTGGTGTCCTGTCATGAGTTTGACCGACATGAGACGCTACGAGAGGACTGATGAGAAACATGAGAAACACATAAAGAACATGAGAGACACAACACGAGTCTACTCACTTGTGGGGGGGGGGGGGGGGGCAACCGGAAAGTGGTAACAGGCTTTCTGTGCCAGGGACTGGAGTTCCATTCTCCCCAGCAGGGCCACTGCACATGGTGTGACACAACCGCAAACCCTTCGAAAAGGATGACAGTTCCAGTTAGGGACTTGGCCCAAAGAGGAAACGTTCCTACTTCCTTAATCCACAACGGACCAATGTACACAACTAATAGACGTGACCGGTCCAGTACCCAAATGTGCCAGACTCCCTAGACTGGGGACACCGGCGACACAATCGATGACGAGTTGAGGCGAGATATGCAAACACATAGAAAGCGGCCGAAAAAGACACTGAAATGAGAGGTCAAAAAGCAAAGACAAGGGAATGAAAGGTTGCGATTGAGAGCAGACAGTTGACAGCTGTTGACAGCTTCGCAGCCACTCAGAAGGGCTCAGAAGTCCTCAAAGCACCCGACATTTATCGGTATTTCAGAGTAGTAGGTATCATTGAAGTATTCCCCCTCTACCGGACCACCAACGATCTGCCATTTCCAGCGTCGGCTAGGCACAGGATTCTCAGAGGGCGGATCTATAGGGCTGTTAAGTGATTACGTCATTCCGGTGTCATGGTTCCAACAGCTGACTGCGCTAATGTTGGAGAGACAGGAGTTTCATCAGGAGCAACGATTGTGGAGTACCTGCTGTCAGTTTGCGTGTGAAATTCACTGTGTTAGCTAAACCTCTATCATATTTTTCATTTTATTCCATTTATTTAAGAATAATGCATCGAAACTACTAGAGAACTGGCATTAACTTCTAGACTACTAAATTATATGCAACTGATACCTGTGTTGTTTTGTATTTGTTTTATTTTCTTGCAACACGGGTGTCTATGTTTTGACTTCCATTGTTTCATTTTGTGACTAGATAATTCGTACATATGAAACGCTAATTCTTGCGTTTTATTATTTTGTGACTAAATAATTCGTGCATATAAAACGCTCATTATATTTAGTAGCCCACCGAAGTTATCCGCTTTTCCTTATAACTCCCTAACATCAATGCAGACAAAATGAAGCAAAATGAAAATATGCATCTTGTTTTACTCAATAACATTTGTTTTGGGTCGTCAGAAAACAATAAGTGTACCAGAATTGAGGCTCAAAGTGAATCTCCTATATCTTAAGCATTAGCGCAGTCAGCTGTTGGAACCGTGACGTCACACTTAACAGCCTTATAGGGCATCGGCGGTAATGACCCCTCAAAAAGGAACGACTGAAAGCGGTAGAAAAAATGGCACACACTATTTAACCCTCGCCCGGGAA
>JARFNR010000015.1:4469-15720 GCA_030323935.1 Semibalanus cariosus
GTTCATCAGGTATGTGTTGCATGCCAGGTACTTCATCAGGCTTTCTGTTTTCAGCGAGTGGTGTCTACCAAGATGAGATGTTTACCTGGGCAGGGAGGTCGGGGTGCTTCCATAGCCTGCACCCAGTTTGCTGTAGGCGACCAGCTTGACATCCAGCTCATTCTCCACCTGCCTGGCCTGCTTACGCAGGTCTGTGGCGCAATGAAGCAGTGATCAGCATAACCTTGTGCTACGATTTACGAGTAGAAGCAACTAACAACATCAACACTGGAACCAAATTAACACTTATACTGAGGAATATTAGGAGCTAGAATACAGTCATTTTAAAGCTTACTAAAAGTGCTTAGTGCAAATAATTATTATTAATCTCAACAGATAAACCATACAATATAGATTGCAATGACAAAACAACAGAGTATGACAACAAAGGTACAAAGGAAAGATTAAGTCTCTTTGTATCTTTTTTGAAATTCTCCATTTTTACAACATATTCCTTTGGCAGAGCTAAAACCATGCAGTCTTACCTTCCCAATTGTGACTGGCAGAAGCCATTGCTAATAATGGGATGGCATTGGCCAACAGCAATGTCTATGCGCATTTGCCTGTCAAGTCTGGATGCCTTTGCCTGCAACAGACAAGACTGTTATGTGTAAACTGATGATGGTGCATTTAACTTGAGGGATGTGTAAGGAACTCATGAGATGTGTCACATGTGAACTGAAATAAACCTTCAAGGCTTCAACTATGTGACTGAGGTCAATGTGACTGCTCTGTGTGGAAAAATAGCTATCAAGGACAGATTGCTGAACACTTTTTAGAAGCAGGACTTATCACACATAATTAGTGACTTGTGACTTTCATTTGAAACCAAGTGGATGCCTTGAACCAAACCAGCCTCAAAGAAAACCTGGGCTCATCATCAGATGTTTATCCATTCATTTGAATTGTTGGAAAATTCACATTATAATTTTGCATGTTACAAAGTAATCATACAGTGCTAAGCAAAGGAAAAAAAGTAAGAGCAAAACTAAGAGAACAAACCTAGTTTAACAAGTCAGGATACCAGCATCTTCAGAGTGTTTCTGGTGACTAGACTTGTGAAAGATTCTAATTGAATCATTCTTATTTAATGTGAATCATTCCTCATGAAAGATTCAATGAATTATTGATTGAATCATTCATACATAGAAAATAGGGTGATTGAATCATTCATAGCACAATGAATCATTCCTTTTGGGGGGACAGCAGAAACTATACAAATGATAGCCCACCCCCATAATGGGAAATGGAACTGAGTCAACACATGTCAAGATCACTTTCAGCACCTTCATTTGGTCTGTAAACACCCACATTCCGAATATATGCACTGTTATTTGCACTTACGCATTGCTAATTATTGTGATTGAATCATTCATGAATGATTCATTGAAATAATTCATGATTGATTCACATAAGCCTGTGAATCACTGTGAATCATTCACCAGTGGTAATGTTGAGTGATTCGATCATGATTGAATCATTCATGTTTGCTGGTGAATCATGATTGAATCATTCAAGAAAATTTGAATCATTCACAAGTCTGCTGGTGACTGGTCAGGTTGTCATGTTTCTGTTTGACCAGCAGATAAATGCCAACTTGATTGAGATTTGAGGGTGCCGTGGGTGTGAAAAAGTGGAAGAGTACCAGTACCTTATGCCTAACACAAGCCCAGTTTAGCTACAGGTTTGAATATCTACAATACTCATTGTGCCCAATTAGGTACTACATGTCATAGATGCAGGTATTATAAAAATATGTATACTAAGAGAGTAGGTAAGCTGGTGGCATTCAGATAAACAATGAGGAGCAGCATCATACTGTGGTATTATGTGATTTGAATTGGTTGGTGTGGATCTCTGGCTGGACTTTTGCAGATTTCTGGCCTGCATAGTGCATATTTTCACTATAGGTTGGTGCATCTCATCAACTCTTGTGCCAAACTTTGCAGTCTGGCTCTGGTGCACCAAATGGTCCACACCATAGGCTTAGAAGAACCAGGGGGACTAGGACCATGGCCCACCCCAACATTTTGTCTAAAATATTTTATTTTGCTAGGTGATAAAACCAAATTTCACAGCAAACATTCACAAGACAAGAAGAGCCCAAATCAGCAAATACATTTTTCATAGTGGGGGGGGGTCTCTTACAGGCGCAGATCCTGGATTTCGGTCAGGGGGGCGTGCCATACAAAAATTTGTGCCCTACGGGTGTGCTTGGTGGCCACAACATAGGCGCGCCCGGGCTCAGAGGGGGCGTGCGCCCTCCCCCTGGATCCGCGCCTGTCTTAAGACAAGAATCAAAGTTTCACTAGCCCCCCATTTCTGACATTCCTACATCCCTGGTTCGCACCACTGACATAGCTCCAAGGCCAATATGCTCATTCTTTGTAAACCGCAACATCCCCAATTTTGACCTACCCGACCCACTCATCTAGTTTGATTGTGAACTCTACTAAAAGCACACAATTCATAAGCAGCCTCCTGTACGGCCTTGAGAAGCAGCAATACAGACAAATAAGTGCAGGTCACAAAGTTAGGAAATTATAACTTACAATTCATCAGTCCCTTCATAACAAAAATATAACAAATTGACTCCACCCCAATCCTTCGCGATCAAAACATGACTCTTTATCAAGGCCCTAGACACTCTTTATCAAAACTCAAAACATAAGCCACGTAGTTTGTGTAAGTGTGGCGAAAACGGCGCATTCTTTATCACAAAATGTTTGCTTTCGCCTGGAGGATGAAACTCATAGACCAATGAAAGCGATGGATTGCCGACTGTAGAAAGTGAACGACCAATCAGATATAAGATTTTATAAAAAGTAGTGTGAGCAGTATCAGCTGAAAGGTTGTGACGTCATTACGAACTTGAAACGCAGGGGCGTGAGAACCGTGAGAAAGAACCTTGAAAGAACCTCTGCCGGCGTGGGAAATTTGAAACGGATAAATTTCAAATCAGCGTCCAGTGAGGCCACAGTAGATAAAAATACTAGTGAGACGAGTATTAAAAGTACCGTGCAGTGAGGGTTAGGGGCTTTTTGTGGCGTTACCACATTTATTTGATTGGTGATTGAACCAGTCTGCAGTGTTATCTTGCATGCTTGTGTCTTATTATTTGTGATTTCAATTTGTGTTTGAGGTTATGTCGTTCGTTGGTACTTTTGCTTCTTACGGATCTCCATTCGGAAACATCGCATTGTCGTTCTGAGTCTTGGGTTTGACTTGGGTGTGGTTAAACATGTATTATTTGGCTGCTTCTCAAACATAGAAACATAAGGCCAGTCTGCAAAACGTGGCAGGTTTCGACGAGCAGCATATCAAAATGAGGCAGCTTTTGGAAATGGGAAATTCTGGGGCAGCTTTGGAAGTTTCGGGCAGAAATTGTTGTTTGGGGCAGGAGTAAAATCATATCCAAGTATTACTGGACTTTGAGTCTGTAAATAAATACATATCTGTCTCTCATAATGAATCTGGTCATTGTCACATTATTCTTAGGTGTCATTCATTTTATAATGCATTGATTAGTTGTCTGATTTTGAGATTAGGATATATGACTTTGATATTTTATTTGGTATAAATCCTATTAAACACAAAGGCAAGGATTTGTGTGTGCATAATTGTTGTCTTTCTCCTTTCCCAGACATCTCAATTCCTTGATTATTGCAATGCAAACAACAGAGAAGACAGGTGGTATGTCAACTCAAGCAGAGCCAGTTCCATGGATTTTAAGGAGGCAACATTCTGAGCCCCATGCCACTCAGTCAACAAGGCAGTGCCTGGAGCAGCGGTTTGCCTACTCTGCAAGCTCTGTGCCCATCTCTGAAAACCAATCTGTAGAAACAAAATCAAGGAATCGCCTTTTTAACATGAAATTGCCATCTATTTCATCCATCAAGAATACTCAACCACAAGAGGCTTTGAGGCAAGGCCAGAAGAAAGTGCAGAGGGCTTTTCATGAAGTGGCTTCAACTTTTGACCTTCTGTCTCAAGTAAGTGAGATGAAGCAGCTTCTGTTTTTGTGTGACATTCTGGCAGAATTTCATTAGTTTTTGTCATTTTAATTTTTGTCATATTTTTTCCCTATTGACAGGTGGGGTGAGAAAGGCCCAAATTCAAAGAGTCCCATTTAATGCCACAACATTTCTCTTTTCATAGTATGTCACTATTTGCTCTATTCTTCTTTCTCAACACAAACATGCACGCTCTGAGTGGCTGGTCCGTCCAACTCATTACCACCCATCACCATCTCATTGTCTGCTCTCCACGTGGCCCCTGCCCTGCTGGCCGCCCTCCCCTCCGCGTCTGACTGCCCTCCCCCCACAGCGTCTGCGTCGCTCCACGCGCCGTCGGTACCGGCTCACCAACTCTCCGTTCACGCCGTCACCGGGAACGTCTGGCCGCCGGACGCGGCTACGCGCCAGCCCGGCGCCGGCGCGCCTCTACTCGCCGTTCGGCATCGAGACCCCGGCCGACCGGCCCCACCGCGGCGGCTGTGCCAACTGGGGGATGGAGGTGACACCGCCCGTCCCGCAGGTCCCACCGCGACGGTCAGTGGTCCTCTGATTCTCGGTCATACTTTCATCTAAACTATAATTGGTGTGAAAACCAAAACTGTGTTCAAATTTTCATAATCGATCGGTGAAAGGATGCGATTTTGCAGCTGACAGGGTTGTGCTCCTACCCTTAAATAGCTTTTTAACAAGGTAAACACGTGCCAGTCAGCTGTCATAGAATCCTGTGTCTTGTCGCCTGTCTGTCCTGTGGGCTGATAGTGCCACATTTCAGCACTTACATGGCCACTGTAGCTGTTGTATACTAGTACTTGCTCCGACCTGCCTCAGAGACATCTGGCTCCGTTTCAGGCGGCGGGCTCTACAGAACATGACCAACACAGCTGGTGGTGGTCCGGCGTCTCCGCGCCACAAGGGCAGGGCGCCGCACAGCGGGCCGTCCCCTAGCCAGCGGCGCGCGCTCGGCCCGGCCTGGGCGCCGCCCTCTGACGGCTTCCATAGCCCGACCGGTCGACTGCGGAGCGATGTGGCACGCGCTGAGCGGACCGGCCGCGACCTGCACCGCGTCGCCGAGACGGTCACGCGCCGCTCCTTCCGACTCTGAGAGGCGGCTCAGACACAGAGGCAAGGACGGTACGAAACACCGGGCAAAATCTCGCCTGTTCTAGATCTGTTCGTATGAATAAGAAGAAAAAAAACGGAGAAGGTATTCCTTTCGCAAATCTTCAGTGGTATAAAGTTTCGAACTTTTGTATTAAAAAATGTGTTCTGTGTTTGGTATCGTACTGTATAATTTCAAAAGCTCGCGAGGTTTTGCTGTGAGGTTTCGTCGCCGTTTTTTCTCTCTCTAATTAAGTCTCTCTCAGACTCGGCCGTTTGAGAGGAAGCCTGGCAGAAGCCTCTCGGTTCTGAACGCAAGCGTTGCGGGAAGCTGCGCCCAGCGATCAGTCTTCTTCTATGTCGCTTCTTCTGCTGCCCTTGCTGTGCTTGTTCGCGTGACTCCCTGAGTAAGGTTGAGTCTACCTGCAACTTGTGCATGTTTTATTGCTTGTGTCGTATGCTATTCGCCACGTAAGAAGGCTGAACTATCGTACGCGGACCATCGCACCAACTTCCGTCAGGAGCGTCGTTCAAATTTTGCTGAACGCGGTTCCGAGTTCACGATGTTGATATGCCAGTGTCAATGTCACTTGACTTTCTCTATGATACTCTTATATCTGACTGTGAACAAGCCTCAACGTAAGTAGAGAAAAGTAGTTGACAAGTCGAACGGAGCTGGGATCATCGTCGGGACTATTTTGGCTTTTGGAATATCTGCAATCTCAGCATATGCATAGTCGGCGTGAGCTGTTAAGTAGATTATTCATTTCCAGAATCTCTGTTGAACATTTGGATTTGAATGCGAACTCAGGATCATGCTGTGTAAGAGGAAAGGATCTTGCCGTTTCGGTGATTTGGTAGGTTATTATGCAAATAACATTTAAATAATGTACAAATGTTGCTCGATTGGCCAAAGATCATGTTTTGATGCATAAGCTCTCTGAAGTTGTACTGTAAATTCGTCGATGTTTCTCATGTACGAAAGCTCCGTTTTCACAAGTAGAAGTCTACAAAATGATGCCAGTAAGCAGGAGCTATGATCGTATACGCCTGCTTGCCTGTTGTGTATGTTTCGTTTTTATATCTGTTAAGCACGGATTACTGTAAACAATAATCTGTACAATAATGTGTGTTAAGTATTACCTTTTTGTATTTTTTTTTGTGTGCAAAATTTCTGGTAACTGATAGCGTTGGATGTCTCAAAACGTCAAAATGCCTTGTGATCTCGCTCCAAACTTCATGTTGCAAATTATTATATTTTCTTGCGTTTCACTCGCTTTTTGGTTCTACTTCTGTTCTCTATGTGATTGCTAAGAGCTAGCTGCCGAATGTATGGTGCTGAAAGCTACCGCATCGCACACTGACTTGTTTTAGACTCTGAGAGGATGGGTAGTAATATCTGCATGTTTTTACTTGAGCCGTCTTCGATTGCACATCATCGTTTTCGCACATTGTTTTGTTCATTTCACCAATAGACATTAGCCTGCCAAAAGTGTTTCTATTCTGTCATCAAGCCTGTATTGATCTGCAATCGCGACGTTCTAAGTTACGACTGACGCGACGACGGACCATGTCCGGAGCGGCCGCTATGGTCTGCTCCAGCCATTGCGCAGTTCTTTGGACGAAGAAGCTAAAAAATGGGCCAAGATGACACGCTGACTGTATGACCGTCCATGGGTCAGGCGCGGATCCATAATTTTTCCCAGGAGGGGGCGCGGTAATGGGTGCGATGTTTATGGCCGGTCAACATGTTAGGGTACAAGCCTCTTTTGTCGGTACGTTCAATTATCCGGTCTTCTTGGTAACGAATCGAGTAATTTTGAAGCACGTTGCACCAATGTTATGAATATTTGACAGTTTTTCTTTTAGTTCGTCGGCCTTCAGGGGAGGGCGCGCGCCCCAGCGCCACCCCCTAAATCCGCGCCTGCATGGGCTAACTCGCTACTCGCCGGGACTGACTCGCTGCTCGCCAGTCGCCACACATCCGATGTTCATTATTCACCATTGCTAGACTAACATGGACATCGCAGGAATGGTGGCGGAAGCTGTCCCGGGCTGGAATGGTTATCACTTTTCATCTTGATTCTGATCATGAAATGATCATATGGATCATGCAAAATTATGAGCTGAAGTTTTGAAGTGTGAGTGGATGCAGTCAGCCAGTGCTGCCTCCTCCCAGGCTTCCGCCGCCATTGCGTCCCAGAGGATCAAAGATGGGCAGCTAGGAAGATAAAAAGAGGCCTCCGGCCTGCAGCTCGTGCCTTCTGATTCTTTCTGATAGTGTCTAGGGCCTTGCTTTCTGATATGTAGGGAAGGTCACCAAACATTGCATTTAGCATAATACAATGGCAGCAAAATAAACCCAACATTGTACTAAGCTTGATTGCCATCTAGGTGTTGTGACGTATTAACAAATTATTATGACTAAAAGCTTTAATATGATACCCAAAGGTTAATTTCTTTTCAATGAAAATGTTTCGGAAGGTGAATATAAATCAGTAACCAGACATTAGAGACAGACCTAAGGATAAACATTTTTATGCAAAAGTGACGTAATTATTTGATCATTTGCTTCTACAGAAATTCGACTGCGCAAAGCCTGCTATTTCTGAAACCTTGGTTTATAGTTTTAGGTCCGTGTCAGCTGTGGGCGTTTGGCGTGCTTTGTTTTATACAATCGGAGTGAGCGGAGATCAAGGCCATATATAGGGTGGAGATTCTGTATACTCGGGGTGATAGAGGCTGTATACTTGCTCCTGTGTTTTGTGAGACTACAACGGATCGGCGCTTTGACTTGTGCTTTTGAGGAAGTCATGTAAGTTTACATTTATTGGACGTTGTGTCATGACCATAACGAACGAGCCAGATATGTCAATCCAAAACCACAATGGCCAAGCAAACAACCTAGGAGTTGGGGTGGCTATGGGTGCATCAAAACAAGAAGTCAACCCAAGAGATGCATACTCCGTCCCAGGAATTCTTCACTTCATTCAGCACGAGTGGGCAAAGTTTGAACTTGAGAGATCAAAATGGGATGTTGAAAGGGCAGAGTTGGAGGCAAAGATTGCATTCCTTCAAGGTGAGAGGAAGGGTCAGGAAAACCTAAAAAATGATCTGGTCAGGAGAATTAAGATGCTTGAGCATGCTTTGAAGCAGGAACGTGCAAGATTTCACAAGCTGAAGTATGGAGCAGAACTATCTCAAGGTGATCTGAAGGATGCAGATCTAGATGAAGTACAGGATGATGCTGGTGAAGCTGATCAGCTTATAATTGCCAGCAGTGACATCTCGTGGCGACAAGGACGTCAGCTTCTCAGGCAGTATCTGCATGAGATTGGTTACACAGATACTGTGCTGGACGTGAGATCAAACAGAGTTCGTTCATTGCTAGGCTTGAAGGAGAATAAAGAAGGTGTGCCAGCTCCAAGCAGTGACCCTGCATCATCAAAGGGGGATGCTCAAGCCAAAGCAGTAAGCCAGAACCAGGCAGGTCTCTTAGCAGAAGACATGCTTCGAGAGGCAGAGCAGGCTGTTCTTGCAAACTGTCACTTCTTGAATCCAGAGGGAGGGGTCCCAGTTGATGAAGGAGATGAGGATGAAGATGACTGGAAAAGTGAGGAAATCAATACAGGAAAGCAAGGGAAGGCTCTAGGTGATGATGAAAGGGATTCTTCTAACATGGCAATGGCTTTGAAGTCTCTGGACTTTAATTTTGGAAACATTTCAATGGGTTCCATGGTGAACCCATGGGATGAGAACAGTGCCATTCGTTTGGCAGCAAACAAAGATCCTAATCTGCAGAAGCCAGGTATGAGGATCAACTCAGCTCACTATGGAATGGAAGTCAATGAAGAATCCCTGGAGGAGATGGGTCTGGGTGAGCTTGCTCAGCTCACTGTGACAAATGAGGCTGAAGGCATGTATGAGTCTGACTCATCCAAAGAAGCTTACTCAAAGATGTGGAATGCCAAGTACACCCTGCGCTCTCACTTTGACGGTGTACGGGCGCTGGCGTTCCACCCGATCGAGCCTGTGCTCATCACTGCCAGTGAGGACCACACTCTGAAGCTGTGGAACCTGATGCGCACCATCGCGGGCAAGAAGTCCGCCTTCCTGGACGTGGAGCCCGTCTACACGTTCCGCGGCCACGAGGGCGCCGTGCTCTCCACCTGCATGAACCCGACCGGCGAGCAGTGCTACTCGGGCGGCCAGGACGGCACGGTGCGCGTCTGGAACGTGCCCAACTCCAACATCGACCCGTACGACGCCTACGACCCGGACGTGCTGAGTCAGACCCTCACCGGCCACACGGACGCCGTCTGGGGCCTGGCCTTCCACACGCAGAAGCCGCAGCTGCTCTCCTGCTCGGCCGACGGCACCGTCAAGCTGTGGAGCCCCAGCAGCAAGGCGCCGCTGCTGCAGTCGTACGCCTGCGAGGCGGCCATGGGCCGCCCCAGCTCGGTCGACTTCGTCCACGAGGACTGCAGCCACATGGTGGTGGCGTACACCAGCGGCCGCTCCGCCATCTACGACTTGGAGACCTCCAAGATGGTGGTGCAGCTCGAGTCGAACCAGAACGTGGACGGCGGCGCGCGCGACCAGGTCAACTGCGTGGTGTCGCACCCGACCATGCCGGTGACGGTGGCGGCGCACGAGGACCGCCACATCCGCTTCTACGACAACGTGACCGGCAAGCTGCTGCAGGCGATGGTGGCGCACCAGGACGCCGTTACGAGCCTGGCCGTCGACTCGAACGGCCTCTACCTGCTCTCCGGCAGCCACGACTGCAGCGTCCGCCTCTGGAACCTGGACAGCAAGCAGTGCGTGCAGGAGATCACCGCGCACCGCAAGAAGAGTGACGAGAGCATCCACTGCGTCGGCTTCCACCCGACCAAGCCGTACATCGCGTCCGGAGGCGCCGACGCGCTCGCCAAGGTGTTTGTGTAGGCGGATCGCGTGAATCGCGCCCGGGGAGCCCCTCCCACCCTGACAGCGGCCCGGGAGCCCCTCCCACCCTGACAGCGGCCCCGGGAGCCCCTCCACCCTGACAGCGGCCCGGAGAGCCCCTCCACCCTGACAGCGCTGCCGTGCTCACTGGGTCGAGGGGTGGACGGCGCGCCACCTGACGTCGCGTTTAGTCAATGTTAGAGGCCGTGCCCCGCGGCGGCGGAGGCGGTCCCGAACTCTTGCCGAAAGCTGTAGTGCTGTGGATCTGGATGTCGGTTCGATGTTGCGCTCGTAGTTGACCGCGTGGTCGTCTCTCGGCTAGGTGATGCTTCGTGAGAAACGCTGTGACCTCGGCGGAGTACAGTGCTAGACGACTAGAAACACTGACCGTACGCATCTTCCAGCCTCGTTTTTCAGGGGTTGCGCAGACGTCCTGAGCTGTATATTTATCCCGATGGTTTTAACCGTATCTAGTCGCTGCCAATAGCGAGTTTTAGCGAACATCGCTCCAGACGTGGACAAATTTCTGCTTTAAACCCATGCATGTCCCCGCGCGACCCGGCGTCGATGGCACTTCGTGTGTTCGTGTTCTGAAACATGTAACCATTAATAAACTGTGCAGTCAGTCTATGCGTGGTATTCGTATTAGTGTCAAGGAGCGGCGTCGGAGTGAAACTGGATTGCAAGAGTGAAGGGACAGACGCTCATGTCAGAACCTGGACACATTCAAGAAAGGATTTATACTTATGCAGTGGGATATTTTCAACCACAGGGCACGGTGTTTGTTCTATTTTGTTTGATTCTTGATGTGAATTTCGAAAGTACACTATCGATATCGAAACAAACAGTTCACTGAGTCAAATGAGTCCACCAGAATGCAATTAAGGCTCGCAATGGTTGAACTTACGATTTGCGATGAATATTTCGAGCGATCCAAATTATCGTGATTATTCTTCATTCTAAGAATGCACTATACTTAAGACTGAAATACGAATTTTCTCCTGAAAAGATCATGTTTTCTATTTGCTGCCCGAGTTAGACGATATTCAGGGCTGAACGGAGACGTTGCGTTTAACGTCACGTACAATATCTGACATCTCTCAAACTTTTCAACAGCTGCGGATCTTGGAGAGCTTCAAACCAGAATCACG
>JARFNR010000016.1:24348-36416 GCA_030323935.1 Semibalanus cariosus
TGGTATCGTCACACCTATCAACTGCCACCTCCGTTCTGCGCCTGGTCTCGGCATCTTGACTGATCACAACGCTCTAAGACCCTAAGGACCCAACAAACAAAATACTGACCACAGATCCGTGTCGATGACGCCATATATGGCAGCCTCCAGTGCGGTGATGCCGCTGTCGGTCGGCGCTGCCATCTCCCCTCCGCCTCCGCCTCCGCCGCCGCCTCTGCGCTGGCCGTCCACGGCAGCCGTCTGGAGGGCGAGGATCTTTCCCGCCACCTCCTCCAGGTGGTCCCGACGCTGGTTGAACCGCGCACGCAGCGATATGACCATCGTTTCTAGGGCATCTTCTAGTTCATCTTCTGCGGAGGTGTCAGGGGTGTCAGATGATATCTCCTGGGCCCAATCTTACCAAGAGCCCAGTCTTACCAAATGCCGTGAATGTGTAAGTACGGCGGTCCAAGTACGGCATCGGTCCATTAGACCAAGTACGGCATGCCGTACTTGACCCGCGACGAATGCATTTTGTTCACTGGTGATACATACCGGTAGTGTGTTTTAGAAAACTTTCGGCGACTGCAAATTAACAAATTTACTGCAAATTAATTATCCCATTAACTCCAGAAAGGGGATGAAGTCACGGATTTTGTATAGCCGCCCTCATTCGCAAAGCGAGTGATACACACGATGCAGTTTAAAGAGAATAGTTCACCTTTAACATGGGATTTTTAACTGAGATAGCAGATTTGTAGAGCAGATCGAAAAATGGGTTGTGGTGAAACAATTATCTTGCTACGTTAAGTAATTTCGACACAGGACTAGTGGGCCCCTTGTAGAAGAAGTTTCGGGCGCCCGAAACGCGCCCGCCACTTCACAACTGTTGTTTACGTTACAAACAGCTTGTGTATATATGTCTTAAGGCCGTCATTGTGTGCAATAGCTTCCATATCCAAGCTACGATATGCATGACGTCATACGTTGTCACGAAGTTTTTGTATGGCCATGAAGGAGAAAGGAGAAACATGCTAATTTTTTCGACAGATATCCATCTATCGTCCAAGCAAATGTCATGTTCGTTTTTTCAGCTCATAATACCCCGTATGATTAAATTTCAAGACAACTTTCAAGGTGACCTATTCCCTTTAACAGCGAGTAGGTCGTGTCAAAATCAGCAAAAATCAGGACTGAGAATGCGAGCGATAGCGCCGAACACTCACCTGATCCTGCCCTTGGTCCTCTTCGGCGATTTCGGAGACCCAGCGGCTGTTGTGGCGCTCCAGCTGCGCCCAGGCCTGCTCATGCTCTGCCTCCACATGGTCCTTGACGCGCTCCAGGTCGAAGAAGTGCTCCTCACAGACGTGGCACCAGAAGCGGTGCTGCGTGGCAGGCGCGCCGGGCGCGTGCTTCTGCGCTTGGTGGTGCACCAGGTTCTCCTGGGTCGAGAACGTGGAGCTCGGGCAGAGAGCGCACTTGAACGGCCGCTCGGGCACGTTGCGCATCGTGTAGCTGTCGTCCGAGGCGCCGTTGCTGTGCTTGCGCACTAGGTGTCGGTCGCAGTTGGACTTGGTGGTGAAGTTGACCGGACAGTGCGGACACTTGTACGGTTTCTCGCCGCTGTGCGTCAGCTCGTGCCGCTTCAGCGAGCTGGTCCAGGGGAACTCGCGCTTGCAGACCCTGCAGGGGATCTTGTTGGGCGCGTTGGAGTAGGCGCTGCGCCGCTTATCGGCCCGCTCCGGATCGTCGTCGCTGCCGGACGCGTCGTCGGCCGCGTCGCTGCGCTCTTCGTCGCTGCGGAAGTACTGCATGAACGACTGCGCCTGTGCCGTGTCCACCACACGAGACACGCTGGCCAGGTCGTCGTCGCGGCGCGGCGGCGGCAGCTCATCGATCACCAGCTGAGACTCGTCGTCGCTGACGTAGCCATTGGACGGACTGGGGTGTTCGAGACCGGGGCTGGCCGGCGCCGGCGCCGCCGCCTTCGGGCTGGCGTCAGGGGCACCGGAGGGCGGGCGGCGGGTGCCTCGCGACTTGCGCTCCCACTTGTCCGGGTGGTGGTTCTTCACATGGCGATCCATGTTGGTGCTGAGCGTAAAGCGTGCCTCACAGTAGGTGCAGGAGAAAGGCCGCTGCGTGCGGTAGCGCCGCTGCTTCGGCTTGCTCTTCAGCAGACCGTCGGCCAGGAGATCCTCTCCCCTCTGCGCGCCGTCGCGGGCCAGCTCGGGAGCATCTGCCCGTGGTGACCAGCGCGGCTCCTCCGTCTCCTTCCGTTCCATCTCGGCAGAGCGCTCAAGCTGCTGCGCCTGCGCCGCCAGGGACATGAAGGCGTGCATCTGGCTCTGCTCGAGGATGCCTCCGCCGGAGCCGAGCTGGAGACCGCGCGCCACCTCCCGACTAAAGCGGCTCTGCCAATTTTCGTCCAGCGCGTACGGGAAGATCCCGGGCATAACGAACAGCGGCATGTTGGGCGGGTACGGCATGTAGAGGTTCAGCGGCGGCGGCGACAGCAGCGGCAGCTTGGAATCTGCCTCGGTCGACTGCTTCGCCGCCGGCTCGTCTGAGAGCCGTGCGCTCTCACTAGACTTCTTGCTGAGGTCGAGTGGCATCACCTCGTCTTCAGGCTCCGGCGTCGGCGATTGCGAGCGCTCGAGGGCGGGTGGGGCCGCGGACGCCAGTTGAGGTGGGGGTGGTGGGGGAGGTGGAGGTGGCGGCGGCGGCGGTGGCGGCGGCGGTGGAGATGCGGGCCGCAGCGGAAGGATGGCCGGAGGCGGGCGTTTCATCAGGCCCGGGATCGAGATCATGGTCGGCGGCATGTGGAAGGGGGCCATCGGCCTCCGCTTGCTCTGGTCGATGAGGCTCTCGACACTGCTGAGGTCTGAGGAGTCGTCCCGCGGCCGCTCCTGCAGCGCCAGACCAGGCTCCTTGGTCGGGTGGTGCTTGCGCACGTGCTGTATCGCCTGCGCCTGCTCCGGGAAGTTGAGGTCGCACACGGTGCAAATAAAGAGGCCTCGTCGCGCCGTTGGGTGCTGCGACCGCATGTGCTCCTTCAGCACCTTGGGCAGCTTAAAGTCGGCGTGGCAGATGGTGCAGACCGAGCTCTGCGCGGGCTGCGAGGCCGGCTTGGCCGGGGACGCCTCGGTCGTCATGTGCACCACCATGTTGTCGTTGAGCAGCTCGCGCAGCTTCAGCTGGTGCCGGTTCTTGAGGTGCCGCTCGCAGTTGGCCTTGGTGGTGAAGGCGAACTTGCAGATGCGGCACTCGTATGGCCTCTCGCCGTTGTGATCCTTCATGTGCCTCGTCAGGGTCGACTTGTCCCCACTGTTGAACGGGCACACATTGCACGCATATGGCGTCGAGCTCATGTGCACGCGATTGTGGCCCTTCATGGCGCGTAGGTTAGGGAACACCTGGTCGCATAGCCGGCACGGGAACTCGCCCTTAGCCTTCATTGCGCGGATGAGCTCGAAGGCCGGGTCTTCTGCGTCGTCGGCGGCGGGAGCACCGGCCGGTCGGCTATCGCTGGCCTCAGTGAGCGGGTACTGCGGCGGAGGGCTGGTGGAGGCGCGGTCTCCGCGATAAGGCGAACTAGGTGGAGGCAGGCGCGGCGGCGGTGCGCTGGCCGCGCCCAGGCTCGACCCTGGGCTGGTCAGACCCAGGATGGAGCGGATGTCGGCCAGATCCCCACGCGGCTCGGCACGCCGCTCGTTCGGTGCTGGGTAGCCGCCGATGTGCTGGATCCAGTCGCTGCACTTGTGGCGCGCCTCGTGCTGCTGCAGCGCGTCCACGTCACTCGTGCGGAAGCTGCACTTGTCGCAGCTCAGTGTCGGCTCGGCGGTAGGCCGCGCGGCTGGTGAGCCGGGCCCGGCAGCCTCCCCAGTCGGCGGGCCGCGTCGCTTCTGCTCCAGGAGCGCCCCGAGCGCCGACATGGGCTCCCCTTCACCGCGGCGAGCCTCCTCCGAGTCTGACGCCATCTCCACCTCCGCTGGCGGCCGGCGCTTGCCCTCCGGCGCGTCCGACGCCGCGTCAGAGTCGGGGCCACTTGCGCTGCGTTTGCCGGCGCGTCGCTCCTCGCCGCAGTGCGTGCCGCGCACGTGCCGCTGCAGTCCTCCACTAGTGGTGAACCTCTGTCCGCAGCGGCGGCACGGGAACGGACGGTAGCCCGTGTGAGCCAGCAGATGGCGGTCAAGCGCCGCAGAAGAGCTCAGCCGCTTGCTGCAGAAGCCACACGCGTGCTGCCCGCCGACGTCTGGCACGCGCGCGTTGTGCGTGCGCGTGTGCTGCGTGAACAGCTGCGGGCTGAGGAAGGCGGCCTCGCAGCCGCGGGCAGGGCAGGTCAGCTGGTGGGGCATCTCAGCAGGAGGCAGGTCGCAGATGCTGTCCACCGAGCCGCCGTCCGAGCCACAGTCCGACATCTGCCGGGAAGCAGACAGGAACGCAGTGTTATACACATGGCAGCAGAGACAGAAACGGTGTTAAGCCCGGCAGCAGACAGAATGTTGGTGCTGACGGCAACATTTCGGGGAAAGGATAGCCTGACCCACAGCTTCTTGCACCTGTACTTGTATAATAGCGCTGTAAACAAACCGTTATTGCTTTTGTGAGGAAGTGCGTCATTCCAGTTGACCATTATTTTTTGTTAGATCCAGAAGCGGCGCATGCCATAAAACATCCGTTTAGTCCAAACATAGACATATTGACACCGATAATCCTGCTGTACTCTTTGACCAGTATCATCACCGCGCCTTCAAGGAACCCGCCTGCCCATACACGCTCCCTTCTCTCTTTACACAAGTCCTTTAGAAGCCGGCGCGACATATTTGCTCGCTCGAAAACGCATCACCTCTGAGTGCCAATATTGCCGCCCTCGCAGCCGGCCGGACGGCGGACAGAGGGTACTGCTTCGACCGGCCGAGGAGGGCCCATTGTTTCGTGGCAGATCAAACAGGCCCGTCCGGTGACAAGGCGACCGACGTGCGTCATCGCCGACACAATCGGCACACAGCCGCTCCGCACCGAGCAGCAGTTTGTCTGACGTATCCCAGGCGACCTCCCGGTTCAGGAAGCGCCGCTTTCCTGATATCGCGTGCCAGAATTATGGTCTCGGGCAAAATGTGCCAGGGGTTGCATTTAGTTTCTGAGTCATAAGCGTGGCCTAGGGTAATGACAGGATTCATTCCTTAATCTGTTTTAAGTCTCTAGAGCTGGAAAATCCAGGAAAATTGACCTTTGATCTGCCAAAGGTAAATGACTTTAGTCAGCAGCTTAATTAAAATGCAAACGAACAATAATTGTAATTGACTGAAACTTGTCACGAAATGCTTGGCTTGGTCTATCGCTGAAACTTACATAACAACAACTTTGATTCATATTCTAACGGACTTGGTTTTTGTGTAGTGCCGATTATTTGAGACAAAAGGTCAGCCGAATTTTCGACAACCTCCCTTCCATGAAATGCTTTTAGTAAAGATGATCAGTAAAGTCCTGCGTCCGTAGCCGAGAATTAGTCAGCCCCCTATTACCGCGAAGCACGACATTTGATAGCCACTGCCGCAGTACCGGGGAATATGGCCAGTGGTGCAGAACGACCTCTATTTATGGCGCGATTAGGAGCGATGACAGTACATCACTGCTGTGAAAACGCCACGGGGCCCTGCAGCAGCCAGCAGCAATGACAGACGCGATGGCCTCCGGTGGTACCGCGCTGTCGTGACCCTGCCTTATCGCCACACTTGGCGGCAGTTATCACCAGAAACACGCCCACTTTACGCCGTTGGGACAAAATAATGCACGACTATTTTCTAGGACAACGGAAGATGTGAGGGCGATACTGCGAAACTGCACGAAGGTGGACTGAAACTCCGGAAGAAATGAGAAAATGGCTGGCAGGCTGCGATGACAGTGTGCACATAAATACACCTGTCTAATGTACGGCCATCCGACTGAGTACCCGTCTAAAGTACTAAGTACCTGTCTAAAGTACATGTACCTGTCTAAAGTACAGCCATCTGACTCCCCATTCTGCCGACTGACTTGGTGCGTTCTGAGAACAGTTTTCGTTTACAGGTGGTCATCACGGTACACGCACGGCAGGCACCGTATGGCGAAACCCCGGACAACGGAAACCAAGCGTCATTAATCCGCCTCAACTGCGCCATGATTGCCTTCAGATCGAATCTAATTATGAATGATGACTGCGGCCGTGACCACGTCTGTGATACAAGAACATCTGTCCTTCGCACGAAAATATCACAAAAAGTGACGCTTACCTTCGACCAGTGAGGCTAAATAAATCAAACATATTTTCGCACACATTCAAGAAACATCATTTTACATATAATTTCTCCCGAATAACAACGTCTGCCGAAAAGAATAACGGCGGACATGCATGCAGACCGCCTCTTATCATTCGTACATTGTTTACAAGACATGTTGCTGCGCCTTAACTCGCTCCTGTCTAGCCGCACTGCCGGCGACGTGCGGCTGGTGTCGCTCGGCTGCGGACAGGACAGCGTTGTGGACACGGAGAACAAAGCCCCACGATCCGCCCATGACCGCAACAAAGCCAGCGAGCTAATTAGCCAATCAGCGGTCCGACAGGCGCGCTCACGACGCTCTACAAAGAGCGGAAACGACGTATCTCCGCCGGCACAGGCGCCCGGGCGACGGTACATTTCTGTCTGACGCTGTTAACTGTCCCGTACTGTACTGTCCTGTACTGTACTGTCCTGTACTGTACTGCTCGATAGTGACGGCAGCACGACCAGAGGACACTGTCCATTGCAATGAGCACCCCGAACAGGTGAGCAGCTGAGCGGCGCGAGTGGAACGGTGGCTTGGGGTTTCAGGGCGCCGCAACTCTTGTGGGTTTATGGCTTCCATTGTGAGTTTAGGTGAGCAGAGGTGAGTGGAGGTGAGCAGAGGTGAGCAGAGGTGAGTGCAGGTGAGTGGTGAGGCGGTAACGTACCTTGTCGTCCAGTCCTGTCGCCTGCGGCTGGGTACAGTCGGCACGAGGTGAGACCCCCTCCTCTGACGCAGCAGAAGCGCTCTTCTCGGTAGTCATGGTAGTCTGACGCCCATAGTCTGAAACGGGGACACACCGGTCAGCAGCTGCACGGTCACCGACAGGAGACCAACGGAAGGGTGACGGAAGACATGTGGATCACCAACAGCGTCACATGAGCGAATGAAGACGTCAGAGGGTTGTAAGACTCATAGGCTGAGATACCAGCCTCAGACCGACCCTGCAAGGCGAAGGAAGTGGCTCTGCCAAACAGATTATTCTGTGCTTACAGAAGCACCGGATAATCTATTGCTATATACTGCCATCCGGGATTCCTAAGAAATACGATGACACAACCGTCATCAAAGCGCAGGAGTCCCCGAAGTCGTTTGCAGAACACCGGATATGATGAATATGCACCCGTTACACGCCTGAATACAACACACACGCGCACACCCGGCTTGGGTTGGAAGGATTGCGGCCACTTAGGGTGCAAGTTTCTCTCGCGAGAAACTAACTGTGTCTTAAACCACCGCACTGTGACATCACGGCATACGGACCGAGGAAGTTGGACCGCTTCAGGGGCACCCTGATAATGGACAACTGTCACGGCGGAGACGGGAGACCGTTGGACAGTTGGACAGACAGACGCCCAGTCCTGTCACAGACGCTGGGCTGGACACACAGACAGACGCCCAGTCCTGTCACAGACGCTGCACAGTGCACGGCAGTCAGCACATAGTGCACCCTGCACGCTCGCATAGGGGCTTTTTGCAAACAATTTGTGCGCTTGCAAGCTGAAGTTCTTGAGTAGGATCACGCGGCGTCAATGAGCTGTCGAGTACGCGAAGACAAAAGGGCTTTGTGAGCGAGCATAGCTTAATAATAATACAAATATTTAAATATCTGCAAACATCGTGGATTGAAACTATCCTCCAGAGCCCCCAGCGTCCAGAGCTACTTCCACTGATCGACACCAGGCTGGTCGCTTCGATGCTGTTTCGATGGTTGCAGGGCTCCGTCGCCTCAATGACGGATCATCATACGGTGGTTTCCTGTCCGCCGCGATGTGACAGCGCCGGTGACAGTTTGGGATGTGACAGCGCCGGTGACAGTTCGGGCAGGTGATCGCCCTGTCACGTACGTACTCCCACCGTCGGGGAGAACGGTGAGTCATGTACGTACATCCGCGGTGAGAGGGATGAGTCAGACTCCGAAATGGCACCCCCCCCCCCTCCTCACTCATCCTCCTCCAGAGAGTGGAGGATGATTTTCGGCGATATAGTAGTACAGGCCTCTAAGTCGCTGCCGTTGATACGATGATGCGCTGATACAGAGATACAGCTCTGCGGAAAAGCGGCTCCTGGCTTCATATAGTTTGTGCATTTCTCACCAGCTTCATATGTTGAATTATAGGTATATAAGTGTGAGTATACGTTGGAGACTTAGGATGAATCCTTTTACCTAACAGTCATTCAGCGTGGACGCGTGCCACGATGAACAAGCAAATAAATATATAAATAAGTGCAGCAACAGTCATTCCGTACCGGGGCATCGGGGTAAGCTTTATAATATTGTTGGTCTTCCTATGGCTGATTCAGAAGTAACATTCATTATTAAAAACCCTGATATCCAGCCGCAGCTCAGCCGCTGAGGTGGCTATTCTCCGAATGAGAGAAATGACGAGGCCAACCCGAGACGAAAAGCGAAGCATTTATCGGGATGCGGATCTGGAAATTGACCGAAACATGCACATTACCCGCCGCGATGTGCCGGATTTGTCTGCATGTGGAAAGGGCGCACACACGAATTGGAAGGGAGGCTGCCAGCCGAGGTCATCCCGTGGTATCGGCCAATTAAGAGCAGTGCAGGACGGGGAGAGGTGTGGTCGGTCCGGGGAGAAGGGGCTGCCAATTGAGAGCAGTGGAGGACGGACAGAGGTGTGGTCGGTCCGGGGAGAAGGGGCTGCCAATGGAGAGCAGTGCAGGACGGGCAGAGATGTGGTCGGTCCGGGGAGAAGGGGCAGCCGATTGAGAGCAGTGCAGGACGGGCAGAGGATCTAACGGGAGCTGCGTCAGATGGAGAGGCAGTGGTCAGATTGACAGCGGGCACAGTGCAGCTGACCCCGTTTGTGAATGCAGGCATGCGGAGAAAGAGAGAGCGGGAAGAAGAGAGAGAGACAAGAACGCGTGCTCGACGCTCGGAAATATCGACATTGAGTCAGTCTTGATAGATCAGATTAGATTCGGAGTTTTGCAATAACAAAGATAAAAGACAGTTTCATCCCCATTTTATTTTTGAGCTGGCAGCTGAATGAAAACATTTGACAAACACTTTGAGGACTGCCGCTGCACTTTTCACATTCCGAACTCTCGTGCCTTCAGCACAAGCAGCAAGTTTTGCCGTAAAATTCGAGCCAATCAAAATTAACTACATACCGGTTCCCGACATTTTCAGCGTTTAGCTATCATATTTTCATTGTGGTCTTATCTATAGAAAGGCTGAGAATTAAGTATGCTGTCATAAAATATGCCCTTCGTTCGTGTTGTTACCATTGGTGGTCAGCCAGCCCTGAACGGAGTGCATTCTAACTAATCCAAATCTAGCTGAAAATAGCAGCTCGTCTTACCTGAATTAGCATTTAGTATGCATGCAACCAATAAGTTTCTTCATACGTTTGTGAAAGTAATTACTCGTAACTCATAGCGTTGATGCCAGCTGGCCTTGAACGGTCCTACTGGTCCAAAATCACTGAATCAGGTCACATCGTTATTACAAGCTGATTGACTTTTTAAAACATGAATCAGGAGTCCGCTCTTGTACAAGAACTCCGCCACGTTCCGAAAATTGGGGGACAGAGGCATTCTGAAGTCAATTCTTTCCCTGCAACGCCCATAGGCGTAATGTTAAAAGTCCCAAAAATTTGGTGGGACACGTTCCCCCGTCCCCCCTGTAGCGGAGCCCATGCTCTTATGTATTGTGAAGAGTCCAAAATCAAGCCGTGCGGCTTTCAGTGAGCACAGAACACTGTGTCTTCCCCAAATTGTCGTTAAATGCTTCTATTAATGCAGTATGTAATTTGCTCAGCGAGACACAAGTTAAACAGAAGCCCGCCCACCCCTTAGGGTAAACTATGGTCGCGGCACATACACTAAACGTTTGGAAACTCGTCAAAGCATATTTTGCATTGCATATCACAATAAGTTAAAAATTATCGTCAGAATTGATATACATTGTGTCCTGCACTTGATATGTTATTTTATGGAGTTTAAATCCATTAAAGCCAACTAATACTTCATTATTGGGCAAGTTTGAGTTTGAATTGAACAAATTCATTATTTCATCACGAAAGAAAGTCAGACTTAATTAATCACGAAATATATACAGCTGCATTTACAACTGAGTGATTTTAATTCAAAATTAACATCGGAGCAGTATTCATATGCACGCGCTGCCATCGAATTATCTAAATCAATACCATGACCAATCGATACTTGCCGACATAGTGATTGTAAATGCTATCTAACAAGAGTATTGAAAACAACCTCATCTTATAGTATGCAAACAATAATCAGGGACTTATTATAGAGGGGCTTGGGACTTTGGCCTGCCACTTAGGCGGCGGGGGGCCTCCGTAGAAGCATACGTTTTTAGCCCGATTGGTGCCCATGGTATCCATTGGACCTTCAGTCACGTTGCATAAGATGAAAATACCAGCACTATAGTAAAGCAGACCCAATACATGAGACAAGACGACCTTAGCATACCATTGCACCCACAAGTTGAAAATGTTGCCTTGTCAGATTTGACGTATTTAACAAAAAAAAGTGTCCCAGTACAGTACCTCCGAGACAACTTAGAATTACCGCAATCGCTGAAAGTCCTGCTGATCTCTAGACAGGCGCCCTGTAGTGTATACTAAAGGGCTTAGAAAAGAACGCAAGTATCGGGAGGGCTCTCTTGAGTCTGAGAAAAGCATAAGCTCGCTGCTTATTGGCTAGGTTTGAAATCATATGCTGCCTCAGATAGTGGAATCTTAGCGCCATCGGTTGATATTTATAACTTCCTCATTATTTTCTCGGAATTGATCTAGCCTGTACCTAGAGGTGTATCAGCTTAAATCATAGGCGTAGGAACATGGGGGCCTGGGGGGCCATGGCCCCTTCACTTTTCGGCCAAGCTTTTGGCTAAAATCCTTTATTTTGCTCGGTGAGGAAAAATTGATGGCAAAGGGTTCGCCAAGACGAGAAGAGCCCACATCTGCAAAGAAATCTTCCATAGGTGGGTTTGGTTTCTCTCAAGATGAGATCAAAGTAGCACTGCCCCCTCACTTTTTGTGACGTTCCTACGTCCCTGTGCTTAATGCGGATCATTTACGGCCCCGGACTAAAATCACCCCTTCAGAAGTGGCGTTCCCTAAAAAATGTCACCCCTTCAAGTATACATGACCTTCCTCTTTGTCGATGACAACAATACATGCACGTCCCCATTTACACAAACAGCTCAATCAGACAATCGCGATCCCTCGAAACACCTTCTCGAATATCAACGGCGATCATCTGCAGCAGCAGCAGCCCTCCACCCGACGAGAGCACTCACCTAGCCAGATCCTGTCATCGAGTCGAGGGAAGCGACTGGCGGCGGCGGCAGCAATCACACCTAACATGCTCCCGGGGCGCTCGGTGCGGCGCGCGCGCGCAGACCCACGATCAGCGCGGCTCTCGGCGTACACGTCCCACTGGTGCGCGGCCACAACAGCGACTGGCGAGCGGCGGCAACGCTCTCCCGTGGCCCGCTCCCCGCTCCCCGCTCCCGGCCCGCCGCCCGCATGGTGACGTCACGCCCCCGTCTCAGTGGAGGATGCTGTGCCGCATTACTCCTCCAGGGCAGACCTGAGCCCAGGTGTGCGGCGAGACGGGCGTCGGGGGACGGGGCGGGGGGGGGGATCAGGAGTGATGGGATCACGGGACGTGCTGACGCGAGATAAGACTATTTACTGTAGCGTGCCTGCTCGCGAGAAGTTGCAGAGAAGCTGGGTGCTTAAAGGAAGTGTGCCTACTCTTTTGGAATGTCAAATATATTT
>JARFNR010000018.1:12438-25862 GCA_030323935.1 Semibalanus cariosus
GGGAACCCTATGGTCTAGTAGGTTTTGAGCGCCCAAACGCCCGAGTGCTGCCAACTGTTAACGGTGGGGGCTGGTTCCATGTAGATCGTCAAATCGCTGGTTTTGCGCACCGCAGTTTCCTGCTTGCTTTTTTCGGGGTCTTCACTGATCGCGATATTACATTGCAAATTACGCCGTCTGCAGATAGATGCTCGTGATATTTCGACGATATTTCGATAAAATATATCTACTTCACAAAAGTCGCTAGGTTTTGTTAGCGCACCGCAGTTTTCTACTGATTATAATATACGCGCCACGCGGTCACCGCCCGAGGCGGTTCTGCTCGTCAGCTGATCCGGCGGTTACACGAGCCGGAGTTATTGACGAGCCGACTGATTGACGGCAGATGGGGCGGGGGCGGAGCTGAGGTGTCACGTGACCGTTGCCAATGTCGTCATGCGTGTACGTGACAAAATGGGATTGTCATGGCAAAAATACGATAGGTAACTTTTGCATGGCGATAATTTATTTGTAAGTTTATGTTAGGTACCTGAATTATTGCATTTCTAAGCGAAATCTTCCGCTTGTGATATGCGACTTATTTTCAAGACATTTGTGGTAAGAAACTTTCTTTTAAACGTATTTTGACAGACGGTGGTGGATGTACGGTTGGGCAAAAATTAAAATGGGCAATTGCCCCCCTCCCCCCCAAAAAAAAAGGCCTGAAATCGGCGCAAAATTTAAATTTACTGATGTAGAAGAAAATCTCAGAAACTTTTGCCAAGGAAAGTTTGCTTTAAATCGGCTATCATTGCATATGCAAGCGAAATCGGATGAGTTTTCAGAATTGTGACTTCTCAGAATTTGCCCCTTCCCCAAAAAAACGTTCTGGATCCGCCTCTGTTGACAGATCAAAACTCTTCACCTGTTCCTCTTCATAATTATTGCTCAGAAGCTATTTCAAGCTATTATAACGCTGTTGCTCGAGCATTTTGAGCAAATGGCATCACCTGCTTATAATATGTAGATGCGCATTAGTATTGATAATTAGTTCGTCTCTCCCCCTCCCCAACCATACTGCAAGTGATCGTCACCATCAGTGTATTTCAGACATGGCATATTTATAATCTGTCACCACTCAGTCACCACCACACACCAGCACAGGGTGTCTGTCGTCTCGTCCGCCACAGCAGCTGGGCGGGGAGAGGACTGCGACGGCACGGACCACGGGCTTCTCTCTCTGACCAAGGCATGGCTCCAGCGCGTTCATATACCTACAGGGTACGTATGCGGCAATGCCGAGCATCTGACAGAACTGTCGATCAATCAGCAGCCAATGAGCAGGCTTGACAGTCATGGCATGGTCAATTATGGCGGAGAAAATGTCAGGCACTGCGTTTTGAGACGTTTGGGGGAACACCCTACACTGGGTGCAAAGAACACAAAGTGTACATTCCGAGAAGAAAACAAAAAGAGAATACCGGCCAGCAAAGGATGATCAGTTCGCTATGTTTAGCCCGTCACGCACTATATGGGACAAGCGTCTCGAAACGGCAGTGACCTCCGACAATGGTTGTTGCTATTTTACCGAATGTTTATCAAACCCTAACCCTATTCAACCAGAGAATGACGGAGTCAAACCAAGACCTGTACGAGATTCCTTCTCCACGTAAAGCTCAAAAGCAGTTTTACGACACCTACATTGCAAGTCCAAACTGAACCGGCAACCCTGTACTTCAACTAATGTAATCGGCGTACACAGTCGCAGTGAGCTGTTTAGACATCCAGCTTAATCTCTGACATAAATATCGTCATGGTTCTTAAAAATTAAAATAGGTATCTTCTCATGAAATCATTTCGTAGGGAGCAATCGTAGCCGACCTCAAGTCGTTTGTTTCGACAATAAGGTTAAGTATTTTAAATGTGGTTTCGTCAATGATATCATAAATGTATGATTATGACATGGAGGTTTAAGAGAGAAAAAATATTATTCTACTTGAAACCGAATAGAATGAGCAGATTTCACGAATTTCCAATACCATGGAGGTAATGTTCACCGATGGCATTTTCGACTGAGGGGCCCTTGTAGGAACAAACATCACACTTTCGAACACATTCGCGTATCACAGGTTATCGTATCTGCGGTGCCGGCGGGTACGGGCCAGTTCAGTTGTCCTCCACCTCTGTCTGGACCTCGGCTCGTGCCAGACGCTCGTCACACTGAAGCTCAGCCGAGGTCGCACGCTCGGCAGCCGCTGGCACCGCCGTCCTGATTCCATGTCATGGCTTGCAACCCACCGAGCCGCCCGCTCCCGCCTCCGGCTTCCCCGGTCAGCCCGATTGCACCATCTGACGGCCGCCGCCCGCAGTCGCGTCTCACAGGTCGGCCGCAGGGCAGCAGCACGGTCGGTCTCACCGCCGGCCGCCCAGCTCGGGGTCCTGCCAGGTGACACCGGTGGCGCCGGTGGCGCCCGAGCGCTGTGGCGCCTCGTCGCCCGAACTGTTCTCGTACCCGTCGTTGACACTGCCGTTCGGCCGGATGCTGGGCGCCGCGAAGGCGCCCTGTAAACTATCCACTCCAGACACGTTCGACACGCGGTGTCGCTGCGGGGCACGGAACAGGTCAAGGTCAGCACGTGGCGGAGATCGATAAGAGGGAACAGTCAGTGAAAAGCAAACTGGTATGTTCTGACAAAGCTACTTATTTCACGGTGGTGTCAGCCAAAATGTACATTGGCAGCACGCGCATTATGCGGTTCTTACTTAAATTTTATTTTCAACGTGTGACACATTAGATAGGAAACTATATGGGTACCTTTTGGTTGTTGTATTTGTTCCCAACACCAAGAGTTTCCATCTTCTTCTTTTGCTTCTCCTGCATCACGGAGTTTTTCCTTTGTTCCAGAGCCTTCAGTGCATCAGCCCTCAAGCTTGCTCTACGGATGTTTCCCAGAATCGGAGTGGCTGAAATAAAATAAAATCCGTTATTGTGAGTTCGGTATTTCATCGGCACAGCGCCTAACTGGAAAATGATACTGATCCAATGCTGCAACATGACAAAATCCCGTCCGTAGATAATCGTAAACCTTGCGTGGTATGTCATTTAGGAAATTACGAATGATGCGCAAGTATCTTTCCATAAGTTGATACGTCCTTCACAAATGCCAAAAAAGGAGTATCATAAGAATCTATTGTCTAGATTCCCTTGTCGTGCCTCCTCGACACTCACCATCGCTGGTGTTGTTGCTCAGTTGCTGGAAGCGCTTGCGGAAGGCGACGTCGAGCGTGCCGATCGGCTGGCGGCGCTGCTGCTGGTTCACCAGGTTCTGGATGGTGCGACGACGAGCCAGTCGGTTTTCACCCCCAATCGACTCCTCCGTGTCGTCCTGTCGAAGCCGCTGCATGTTCTTGACGATCTCCACGGCGTTCTTACGCAGCATCTCCTCAGGCGACTCAGTTTTCTGCGCGGGACAGGTCATGTCAGAGGGGAGGACACAAGATCATCCCCCGAATCAAAAGGTGATGTCCAAAGCTTTACAAAAATCATGAAGTTACCATGCATACGGCTGAGCATACCGAAACTCGCTGGCCTACATCGATATCCATTCATTTCGTGTATAGACATTCAAGATTGAAAAATAACTGCAAGCAAGTGACCTCTGTGCACGATCTTCGGTGGCGATACGCGAATACTTTTCAGACGTGAGCTACGCACCTCGTTGCTGCAGCAAGTGTTGAGCTCGCAAGACGACATGATGTGCGACAGGGTACCGAAGCGATGGAACAACATAGCCAAGAACTGGATGATCAGGATGAGCGCGAAGAAGAACACGAACACAAGACCGATGGGCTCCATCTGAAGGTACTCCTTGTTGATGAGGACCTGTTGATACACGAAAAATGGTCAGCGACTGCGACTTTCCTCCAATAATTACTATTAACCTCTTCCCCGCACTGTGGCATGAAGTTGGAATCTTCACAGGGCATTTTAATAATTCATTACATTTAACAGTCATATTCATGGACACACTAAAAGCACATTGATCACATATCTTATGAGGTATGAGGATTATTACAATTCACAACAGGGAAGATAGTAGAACAAATTTTTATTCCGGACCCTCACATGACTAAGAGCTCCGAGTGAGGTCACAAAACAAACATCAGAGGACGGGGCAGGAAGCAGAGGATCAGGGTGTCGCACCTGTCCAGTCTCCTCGATCAGGGTGATGTTGTACTTGACGCCGAGCGGCCAGTTAACGTGCAGGTTGTCCTTGTTCAGCTGTAGCAGGAACACGATCAGGCAGTAGAGCGCGTTGCACATGAAGAAGATGAACACGGACTGGTTGCGCAGCTCAGCCAGGTCGTTGGCGATGCGAGCCTGTGGGAGGGTTGGCGATGTGTCAGCGATGCGGACGGTGGAGGAAGGTTCGACAAGTGATGGTCGGATTCGATGAGAGTTGAGGAACCTGCATTTCAAAACATTGACTAAACCATTGAAAAGCCTTTGAAGTCGTGAACAAATGCGACCCTTGTGTGGTTTCTGGTCCTTCCGCTCCATTCTTGCCCTGTCTGATCCAATATTGTATTCCGATTCCCAAACACCGAATTACATTCCGATCCAAAGTACCAACCTTCTCAGCCTTGTCTTCGTCGATAGGGAAGAGATACTTGGCAAGTAGGTCGGTCCAGAATTGAACTTCGTTTGGCCCCAAAAACTCGACTTTGCCCTTGCGGAGCGCCTTGTCTTCAATCCAGAGGGGGTTCTTCAGCTGATCTCTCTTCTCCTTGGGCTCTCCTGTAACGCAGAATCTCTGATTATTTCAAGGTTCCAAATTTCATTAGTAGTTCATAGCAAGTATTTCACTTAGTTATTTAAGTTTTTAGCGACTGATGCACATTTCGTTAAGGAAATCGGAGAAAATCTTGTCGTCCCAAGTCCCATTGTCTTTGCTGCGAACAAACGAGTCACTTATCTCGTTTTACATCTGACTGTTGGAGGATTCGTTGCTGATCTAAGGTCTCGATGAAGAACTTTCCACTGACCTGAGATCTCGCTGGAGGACTCGTCACTATCAGAGACGGCGCTGTCGTCTTCCTTCACCGTGTTGATGCCGCCGTGAGCCGAACTGCGACTGAAGCTGCGCCGCCGGTGGTGGTGACCACTGTGAACACGGCGCCAACATCAGGTCAGGTCAGCGAGAAAAGCGTGAATGTTTATCAGATTGCCCAATATGTTGCGTCTCATAGCAGAAAGCATCAACAAAGCGAGATGCTTTACTTAGTCCGTAATAAGTAAGACCGGTAGCCAAGCCTTACATCAAACAAAAAGGAACATATTTTGCCTGGTCGGAGATTGACGTGTCCAACTGCCCCCGTGATATGCTTATCTGCGTCTCGAGGAAGTAAGTTTACCAAAACTGCTTATCCATAAACTACCTTAATATGTGTTGAGACATTCCTCTGGCCTGGCGCCATGTTGCCCTCCACTCACCCTTCCACTTGGTCCATGCGCCTGTTGAGAACATCCAGCGAGTCTGCGATCCGTTTCAGCTGCTCGCGCTCGTTGACCTGCTTGGGGTAGGTGCAGCACATAATCCGGAACAGGTTGGCGAAGTTGAATTCGATCGAACCTTCCAGGTCCTCCGGCTGGGTGTTGTACAGGTAGCCGAGGATGCCGTCCGGTCGCTTCTTGGCCTGCTCGGCCGCCTTCCTCTCCTCTTGCATTTCCTGAACGAAGACGGTCAGGTGTTACACTAAAGGATGCATTACACGACCGAATAGGTTTAGCCAACTCCGCACTTACCTGCTATCTCGAGATAACAGCCGCATAGCTTTGCTAGCATTGAAACTGATCACCTACGCAAATAGGCCATAAACATGATTATATTTTTCACCAAGTTTACGAAGAGACGGCTGTTTGTTAGTGCTTAACACGGACAGTTGAAATACCAACGCCTAATTTTATATGCATGACGCTTTCAAAGTACTTCCTTATCGTATCAGAAAACGTACCTTCTTCGTCTTCTTGGCGAGCACCTCTCGGGTTCCCCAGGTGACGTTGTTGAGGTTGATGAGCGAGTACAGGATGAGCAGCAGGTACATAGACGGGATGGATAGCAGGTAGATGATGCCGGGAATAATGCACTTGAACTCCTGCGGATGTAGAATGGCTGCTATCACCATGAACGAGATTGTGGCCATGAGGAAGATGAAGGTGGGAGAGCCAGGACCGTCCTCGTACAGCTGCAGCGTCTGACCGACGATCACGGCCATCATGATCAGCGCGTAGCCGGCCGACAGGATCTGAGCCACCAGCAGCTGAAATCGGAGAGAAAGCGACGGCGTTGAGCTGGGATCAGCGGAGACGGTCGGGGAGAGTTTCTCATAGACATGTGGCAGCAAGCAATCTACAGGTCAACTGAACCCTTGCTAACAGACACGATGCGGCACGATGTTAACAGCGGACTCTGACATCTTTGCTTCCTTAGGCGATCCTCCTAGTTAACCTGACTACAAATCAGCTGCTGTCATTGACTCACCTGTATGCTTGACTTGAGCGTGAAGCAGACGACCATGAATCCGATGATGGGGTAGACGTTGTACTGGAACGAGGTCCAGTTGTCGATCCGGAACGCGGCCACGAACGCTCCCACCAACATGAGGAAGATGGTGCCGGGGCCGAGAATCGTACCGGCCATCAGGAACGTCTGCGTACAGGAGCGCAACGTTACAACATGTGGCTGGTGTTGGTTCGATGCAGTTTTCAAAGATAGTACTGAGGTATCTACTAGCTAGGCTTACTTGGACATATCAAAACAATCTTGCTTTATTCATCAACCATAGAACTACTTCTGTCAACACGTTTAAACACCCAATTAAATAACATACCAATCAGCACAAGAGGGAAGATATTCAACCGACCATTCTTAGACAAGAACATCGCCATGCATCCAGATTGGAAATATATTGTAGACATCCCAAGTTGCCCCTCACCTGATATCCGATGTATGGCAGGGAGATGTTGTCGTTGATTTTGATCGTGTTCTTGTAGTCCATGAGCAGATCCATGATGTTGGCGATGGTGGAGGGCACCCAGCGACGGCGCTGGTTGTAGAACTCGCTGAAGCCTTCGGGAGCGTGTGTGTAGGCATCTGAGGCGGCCGAGTACTCGACCCGGTAGCCGCGCTGGAGCAGAAGGGTACACAACCAACGGTCCTCGCCCTGATCGTACTGCACGTAGTGACGAGCCTGGTGGGAGGTCAGAGTGTACCGCTTCATCACGTTGTCGTCCATCAGTCCCTTGGCGCGGAACAGCGAGAAACATCCAGGACTACAGAGCACGCAGCCGATCATGTGTTCGGTGGCCTTCTGCAGCCAATGGCCGATGGCGTACTCGAAGAGCTGGTACCACACCATCGGACCGGAGCCGACCGGGTGGATACGGCCGCAAGCGGCGCCCAGGTTGCGGTTCTTCTTCATAAGATCGACCAGCAGCTTGACGGCGTTCGGCTGGAAGTCGATGTCTCCGTCGAGCGTCAGCAGATAGGTGTTGTCGGCCATGATCTCCTTCCTTTCCACCGAGATATCCAGCTCCATCAGCCTGTAGCCGAGCAGGTAGTACATGTACATCACCTGGCTCCAGCGCTTCCGGTGCCGGATCAGCATCTTGTTCTTCAAGTGAGCGATCATCTTGGTCTTTCCGGGCAGGGTCCAGGTGAGCCGGCCGCCGTACGGCGTGGGCGTCTTCACCGGGGGCCTCAGCCGGATCGGGATCTGGTGCACGTGCGACGCCGCCTCGTCCATACACTCGATCAGCAGCTTGACGAACCGGTTGGCCACCTGTTCGTCCTCGTCCTCGTCCGACATCTCGAACGCGTCGTCGAAGAAGATGTGCGTCTCGTACTCGTAGTAATCCTTGTCGCGCACCTTGAGGTACTCCTGGGCGACCTTCATGGCCGACTGGTCCTCGTCAAGACGCAGCACCGACTTCAACATCTCCATCATCTCGTCGCGAGTCTCGTGCCACATGGTAGCGCAGGTCAGGATACGCGTGATGTGGTCAGAGGGTTTCACGCCGCCATTCTGCGACGAGTCCGTGTGGATGCTGATGGTCTCGTAGTGCTGAGTGCTGTCCGGATCGTCAGGGTCGAGGACGCGCGTGTCCGAGTCGAGGCGCTCCGGCTCGTCGTCCTGACGACGGTTCATCGAGAGGGACTGGTCAATCAGCAGCGAGTTGTACATCGGCGTAACGAACAGGGTCTCGGTGGAGGCCAGGCGCTCGCAGTGCGGCGTCCAGATGTGCAGCGTGATCCAGGTTTGCGAGAACAGCCACAACACCCAGATCCAGACATGCTGTAAAGGGAGAGAAGGTGTTAGAGGCTAGAGCAGCTAGGCTATCCAGACCCAATTCAGATCGCCACATACAATATGCAACTCGGTAACACATTATACAACCGGCAATTCTCAACAGCACCAGGAAATCGTTGAACCCGGAGAAATTATCCTTCTTCCCCGATCGGACCGCTTACCTCCCCTCCGATGAAGTCCTTGATGTAGTCTCCCGAAGGGCACTCGAAGAACAGGTAGCCGGGGATGGTGTCGCGCATGAAGCACGCGTCTCCCGAGCGGAGACCACAACTCATCAGCAGCAGCGACAGCGTCACCGGGATCGTCAGGTTCACAGGGAAGGCGAAGCTGAAGCCCTGGATGCAGATCTTGCAGGCAAACTTGCCTGGAAGCCAAGGCATAGAGACGTCAGGGAACAACATGATAGGCGAGGGAGATCGAAGAGATACGGTTAGGTTTAGCATATTGTTCTGTTTTAATGACAGTTATCGCGGTCAAGTTTCTAATCTAACGAGCCTGGCTAATTTCAAAGGATGGTTGCCTTAAACTCCACGACTGTCACAAATCGCAATACTTGACAGTGACAGAAAAGTGGCCCGTTTCTCCATTTTTCTGAACTTGGAAGTTTTGTTCCGTGAAATGTTTGACTAAAGAATGTGTTTTTTTTAGTCTGTGGGTGCAAATGGCTGACAAGCACAAAACCACAGTGCCACACAAGTGCCAGTACCACAGTGATGAGCATAAAACCACAGTCAACCACAGTGCCGCAGGCGTCAAAAGCTGGTATATGCATTACACAAATTTGTTCCGTGAACTAAGATCGAAGAACCGCTTTCCTGACACTGATACTTGATGTACTCCTGAGGACGTTCTAACACTAATAAGTTCCTTGAACATACATTTGATGCCATAAACTCCTATAAAAATATATTTCTCGTCAATATAACCACACCAAAGCAAACTAATACTGCAGCAGAGCCCAATAAAACGCACCAAAGATGTAGGCGAGGTACGCAGTCAGGATCTGGATGAGCGTCACGTAGACGGGGGCGTTTCCGTCAGATAGGATGGTCTTGGTGTCCTGGAAGCGGCCGAAGTCGGCCGTATCCGTCACGGCGCCGATCGGAACGCCGGCCGTCTGCGGGAGACGAGAGCCACGTCAAGTCAAGTCACGTCAAGTCATGGCACCCAGTGTTGGGGAAATTTATTGTTACATTGAGCATTTTTACACATAAACTCATAGCATTTAATACTAGCTCATTTTATCGAGGTAGCACAATATTAGACGACAAAGTCGAGCTGCCAGATCAACATGCCAGTAGGTACATACCTCGTTCACAAAGAGTTTATGCTGATCGAAGCTGTCGGTGAACCTTGAGAAGAGATCGCCGACGTTCTCCAGGCGGAAGTACATGAAGAGCACCATACAGGCAAAGAACACCATGACCTTCCACAGCGAGACGAACAGGTAGGTGAAGTAGCGGGTCGTCTTCATCCGCTCCTTGATCGTTCCCAGGTACTGGATCGCTTCTGCAAAGCACAACAGACGGTTCACAACACACCTATATGAGGGTTCCTTGATTGTTACCAAGCACTGGATCGCTTCTGAAAGGCACAAAGGACTATTCCCTACATATATGGAGGAATTATATATTTATTCCCATATGTTTACGGAGTATCACAAATCTACTGTTGTAACTAGTGTGAATGATGTAGCGGAAATGCTTTCAAGAAAATTATGATAAAATTATGTTGGAAAGATGTAAAACGTCACTTTATCATAACAAATGTCAGATATGATCCCATCTTGTTCCACCCTGATGCTTCTCGACAACACACCCGATTGCAACGGAACAAGATAGATCACATGCCCAAGTGAGTGATGATATGCCGTGTTGAGATGTGAGCCAGATCACCTTGGACGCGAATTAGAACGTCACAAGGACCGGTTCCTGTCAGCGACCCACGCCAGAAGTGGAAAAAGTTGATGAAAACTGGCTACACAATTCACACATCAGCTATTTATCTATGGAAAACACTCAGACCTCGGCTCTCGGAAGCTTTGGATAGATAAACGCGTCCTGATGTGCGTCGCTTTCCGTAGCGTACGAGGGCCACCGGCTCGAAGGCTTTCGATATTAAAATATCTGGTATGTGCGGTTTTTGATAGCAACAAAAATTAAGTTCTTAATGCAATTTTGTTGCAAATTTTCGTCGATTTCTTTCACCTCTGACCTCCCTCTTCTCGAGCGTCCGTTAGTGTGCACTTACTGACGCGTGACTTCTTGTCCACGTAGTTCTCCCACCAGCCGAAAGATGTCAGCACCACCGCCAGCGGGATGGACCAGCAGGCGTTGACGTTCCCGCGCTGGTACTCGATGATGGGCCACACGATGAAGCCGGTAGCCTGGCCCAGGATGGCTGCGATGTCGCACACCGTCTTCAAGAAGCGCTTCGACTCCTTGTTGGTCCGCGAAAGCATGCCTGAGAGGGAGAGAGTGGACGGTGCTTTGTTAGGTATATGTCGCTTTGTTAGACGAAGGTCGCATGCTACGGTCGCTGCTAAGTGATACTGAAGGTTGTTGTTTGATTATAACTTATAGAACAGGGGATGAAAGAGACGAGAATTCGTCGCGTAATGTTATTGCCCGACTAACAAACGTTCGCGGTGCCTTTGTTTCGAGAGCGACATCAGCATTAAAAGTCACATTACGGGTGTGGTTAGCTCGATATACGAAAACCATTAATTTAATTACCCGCATCCATTATAATCCCATCACTCTCAACGCCACAACAGTGGAGATGAGTTGGAAAGCCTGCAGCGGAACCTAAGTGGAGAGCGAGGGCGCCTGTGCTGACACCTTAGTTGCAGGTAAAAAAGAGGGCGCTGCGTACCGAATATTCCCGGCACGATGCAGACGCAGTTGGTGAGCATGACGCCCTTGACGGCGTCCAGATCTGGCAGCACGAAGAAGACGAGCAACGCCAGGCCGATGATGTGCAGCGTCTCGAACATCACCACCACGAGGAAGTGGCGGAACTCGGGACGCCGCACCGACTGCAGGACAGATACAGAGACACGCACGTGGTATCAACACCTCACACTCAACCCGACTACTGCCGAACAGACACACACATGGCATCAAAGCATCAAGCAGTCAACACGATAGCGGGTGGGTTGGGTGTACACAAATGCACATGCTGGGATGAGAGTTTAAGAAGTTGTGGGAAAACATCTTCGGAATTCCAAGGCCGGAAAATGCCAATCGCCAGTAACAAACAAAACGCAGACAAAATATAACTAGCACTCGGAGAAACAATATGCCGAATTCAGTGTCGTCATATGCGATACAAAATATGCATTAGTTTTTCTTTCAGAAGGCAGTGTCTCCCCCCCCCCCGCTCCATTGTGCGATATATATCGGCACCGGTTAAATGGCCAAACTCGTCACCATTCACCACAGCGTCTAGTCCGGTGACGGCCATTGTCCGTTGATCTGATAACAAACGTCAGCATTCTGTAGCGTCCTGATGTCGGGACTGGCTGGATCGATCCGACACCCCCATTCCCGTTCCCGTCTCTTCCGTCGGGAGGCACCGGACCGCGCCCGGGGTTGCACCGTCTCCCTGAGAAAGTGGCTCACCTTGAAGAAGCACATCCTGGTGGAGCGGAACAGGGTGCCGGCCTCCGGCACCATGAAGCAGAAGAAGATGCACCACACCCACGCAACCTTCTCCAGGTCGGGAAGCTGCACCTGCCATGTTTTATCTAGACCTGAAGACAGAGGAACGGGGGAACGTCAACGCACGCACAACACGGCAGCTATGGAGACTGCATTGCAGCATAAGAGTATAGCACCACGTCACAACGCCCAGTCGTACTCAGCCGGGAGCGGTGGGCATGAAATGCAGTGGAGGAATCCCCTGCGTACCACGAAATGCAAGTTTCATATTACCCTACTACTTATCTAATCAGGTCATAGCCTCAAAGGAAATAGACCACATCGTAAAAATTTATCAGAACACGATTTGATTATATTTTTTAATACAATTTTTTTATATTTTCAAAAAATGTATATACATTGCGCCAATTCATTGCGGACAGAAGGTCGTACATTATAAATTTTAGGACGCCCGTATCGCGCATTTAAAATTGCGCATTCCTCTCCCAGCGCTGCATTCCTTTCCCAGCACTGCATTCCTTCGCCAAAAAGTCAAATATATTCGGCTGGAGAGTCTTTTCACCCAAGAAAGCTTGCAAATAGGGGTTTCTCAACACGGGCTACAAAACTGATATCTCAGTTAAAATCCCCATGTTGAAGGTGAACTATTTCCTTAATAAGGGTAAGCACCCTGTGCACGGTATGTACATCGTTACGTCACCGTTAAAATGCGTCATGGTTTCCTCATGGAATACCTCCGATTTTTTGTTTATAGCCCGGTGCAGCTTGCTATCGTTTCAGGCGAAAAACGTCTGGTATGGGCGTTCCCTGAGCTGTGTTGTATACACAACGGTCATGCTGTTGTCCGTTTCCCCATTGCGTGACGAAAGATAAAAATGGCGCTATATAGGTACGTCGCTCGTGCGACAACCGTCGCGTGGCTGCAGTGGTGGATTTTCCAGGAAGGGAGTGACGTGGTACGTGTCACTGATGCAGTACACATAGTTGGAATTGGGGCGGAATATTCGTATGCATATTGCATAATCCATGTTCCCTTGCAGCATTACATTACATTGCCGAACTACGTCGGTCTAAATGACCGATGTAGTTTGGCCTATTGGAACATGTCACCACGCTATTAATGTCCTTTGTGATCTGACTATCAACCACGGCCGTGAAAAACTCGGTCAAGATCTTTTGAAGGCATATTATGGCTTAGCTGATGAGGAATGAGTATCAACCTATATAACATGCATCATTGGTATGTAAGTACTTAATGCACGCATTGTTGTAAACATTTTGCAAGCTGAAGGATCACTGCAAAACATGCACAGTGAATACAGACCAGGCGCGGATCCCGGATTTTGGTCAGGGGGGGGGGGGGGGCACCTGGGGGGCGGCGTCAGTGACATGATGGTGGGGGGAGGGGGCACG
>JARFNR010000029.1:7438-41768 GCA_030323935.1 Semibalanus cariosus
CATATCTGAACCAGTCACGGAGACCGAACAGATCATATCTGAACCAATCACGGAGACCAAACAGATCGTTTCTGAACCAGTCACGGACACGAAACAGGCTATCCTTGAATCAGGCACGGAGATAAAGCAAACTATCTCTGAACTAGACACGGAGATCAAACACGCTGTCCCAGAAACAGACACTGAGACCAAACAAATCCTCTCTGAGACAGACGTGGAGACCAAGCAGATCATCTCTGAGACAATCACAGAAACCAAACAGATTATCTCTGAGACGGACCTGGAGACCAAGCAGATCATCTCTGAACCTGACTCGGAGACCAAGCTAACCACCGCAGAACCAGACATTGAATCGAAGGTCATCTCAGAACCAGATGCTGAAACAAAACAGATGGTCTCAGAACCAGACACTGAGATCAAGCAGTCTACCTCTGAATCAGAAATGGAGACATCTGAACCAGACACGGAAACCAAAGCGATCATCTCTGAAACATTTACAGAGATAGAGAAGATCATTTCTGAACAAGACACTGAGATCAAACAAACCATCGCTGAATCAGATACTAAGACCACTCAGCTCACTTCTAAACAGATGACAAGCGAAGAAGTTTGTATACCTTCTGAGCATGACAGGAAAATCATTCACGTTACGGAAAGAGATAGTCCAACTGAAGAGGAAATGATTGCTCAGACTGAAGCACTTCAGTTCATTCATTTGGAGCCGCAAGATTTGTACCAAACGCAGTCGACTACGCTGAGGAGTGAGGAGCAACTCCCAACGACCTCAACCTCGGAATCGATATTAGAATCTCCCACAAAACCAAAGGAGGTCGAGACATCTCAAGCTGAGGGTCAGCAAGAAGAATATCGTGATGACGAAGGCGTGGAAGACCAGAAGACCAAGATAACTGAACGTCAGCCAGACGACATCGACGGCGCCACTTCAGAGCCACCTGGTGTGCTGGCAGTCTCCTTCACGGAGGAGGTGTCTGGACACTCTATCCTGCAGCAGAAGCAGTCTTCTTCCTCTTCGGCTCCGACAGAGGCGGTGATGGCCGCTCTAGAAACCAGCCCGCAGGAGAACACTGGGGAGCTGATGTCGCAAGTCTGGGATATGGGCTCCTCGCAGGCCGAGGCTCCCTCCGACCGAACTTTCGGTGCTGATGGCTCGCCACGGGTAGTGAGGAGACGTGACCACTCTTCGGACACGGATGGGGAGTATGATGAGATGCCCGTACTCACCGAATGGCTGGGAGACACAGCCTCCAAGTCAGGCGATGAGGCGGAGATAGTTCAGGAGGTGAGCAGTCAGCAGCAGGAGGACTCACCGACTATAGCCGCGTCAGAATCTCCTTCCGATGTCGGCACTGTCGAGGATGGCGGCATTGGCGGCACGCCTGAAGCTACAGCCACCGCGCTTGAAGCTGAGCATGCTGACGCAGCTCTGCCTTCGCCACCGAAACTAGACGATGTCCAAAAAGGAGTTGCAGTAGCAGCTGAAGAAGCAGTTGCTGCGGCGGAACCAGCAGCTGCTGAAGTGGAGCTAGCAGCTGTGGCGTCGGAGCCATCAGCAGCGGCGGCGAAACCGGACGTGTTCGCTGCCGAACCTCCACCGCCGCCGGCCGACACCTCTGCTCGCAGCGAGACGCTATACGCGGAGGAGATCATCTCCCGAGAGCTGGCGCGGTTCCGTGCGGATCGCCAGGCGCAGGTCGACTCCTCTATGACACCTCAGGAGCTGCAGGAACGCCTCAGCTCGGACCTGGCCGAGGCTTTGGCCGCCACACCGCCGCGCACCCCGAGTAAGGAGAAGCCGGTGGCTCTCTACCTGAAACCAGGTGCGCTGATTCGCGTCAGAGTGGAGAAGCGTCCGAGCACAGGGAAGCGCGTGACTGTTGTGACTCGCACGGTAGAGCACCCAACCGTCAGTCGTACGCAGACACACCTACACGAACACGAACACGCTCACGAGCAGGCGCCTCATGAAGAGCACAAGGAGATTGAGGAGTTCACTGAGGCAGATCTAACGGCGCTGCTGGCGGAGGTGCAGCAAATGTCCAGAGAGATCCGACGCGAAGTGCGAGAGATCAGACCGGGTATCCAGCTGACGCCGACTCCGGACTCGACGCCGACGCCGCTCGCAGAGAGCAAGGAGCTGATGGTAATGATGAAGCTGGAGCTGGGCACGGTGGACGAGGAGTTGGACAAACATCAGATGGAGGGAGACGATGGTGTAGAGGTGGCCGCAGAGAAACGCGAGACTGAGAGTGATGTCACGGAAGGAAAAGGAGCTGATGAGAGTGAGGAGAAACATCAAGTGCAGAAGGATTATGTTGGAGAAGCGCCTGCGGACAAGCAGCAGCTACAAGGAGAGGTTCACGAAGAAGTGTCCCAGGGGAGTTGGACAGTTGTTGAGACGTCCTCTCGTCAGCCGATGGAGATGACTACCTCATCTGAGTCCCATGTGACAACATCAAGTCATGTGGAATCCCGAACAGAGATATCAAGGTACGTGGAGTCATGTACGTCATCGGGCCATACCGAGTCCCGAGTTGAGACGGTAATTCTGTCGGCTGGAGATGAAACGCAACTGAAGGCCATTGACGACGCTATGAAGGAGTTAATTGTTAGGGAAGAGTTCTCAAAGGTATCAGATGAAACGTGTGTCCCAAGTGATACGGTCACAGTGGAGACAATCGAGTCCCCTGATGCGTCTCAAGAGCCCACTGGTGACAATGTGCAATCCGCTGCTACATCACAAGAGACGTTTGGTCACACAGTAGTGTCACAAAGTATGTCACAAACTAGGACGGCTAAAGAGTCGGATGTCAATTACATATCATCAGAGAGAATGACGACGGATGATGAATCAAAAGGAGTAACCTCGATTATCACTGAAAGTCGCTCAACTCTGGAAACAACACCACAGGAGGAAGCCGAGAGTAAGGTGAAGGTGACCGTAAAGCATTTCGTGGCCGACATGAGCGCTCAGCTACCCTCCGAAGTCCAACCGTCCTCCGAGACGCTCGCCACGGAGCCAAAGGACAGTGTGGAGGGTAAGCAGGAGGAAGCTGTGTCGGAGGACAAGACGGAGGGAGAGAAGGAGGATAGTACCTGTCTGACCACCGCGGTAACCGATGCAGGCAGTCAGACGCCTCACCGCTCTGTTGACAGTGAGATAGGGGAACCCGGCATGCACGGAGTGGTCACCGTTACGACGTCATCGCTCGAACTCGGCTACGACTCTTCACCTGATGCTGTGACATGCACTGTCATACAGGCGTCGAGCGAACCCGCCCCGGTTCTGGGCGCTACCGGCCTCGAGCAGGAGTCGGAACAGACTGACTCGGTGGCGCAGTACGTCACGAAGATCAGCACTGAGGTAAGCCGAGAGAGTCCTGAAGGCGACGACATCAAGTACGTCACGACTATCTCGCTAGACGAAGGCGCCGACGCTGAAGAAGCTGTTAAACCTGAGGGAGAGGACAGAGAAACGGACCAGGCACCAGACCTGATCTCAGCGTCCGGCACTGCGGCAGTAACCGCCGTCGCCGTCGAGCCGTCTCCTGCTTACCAAACTGTCTCCTGGTCCGATCATGGTCCCTCGGTGGCACCGGCTGCTGAACCAACAGGCATAGCCGACACCGCCGACAAGACCGAAGCGGAGTCACAACAGAATGAACCCGAGGACAGCCAACGTTCCTCTGCCTCAATGCCGAGCACTCCGCGCCGTTTCCCATCAGGACGTGCTACCTCTGAGGTGTTCATGCGCACTGTGGCTAGCGGAGATGCCCTCCAGTTTGTGTATAGCGAGCCTGACCTCAGTGCCGGTCGCCAACCGAATTACTCGTCTTCTGAGTTCTTCCGGATCCGTCAGGACCCTACTAATGAGCGCTGGAGACGCTCGCTGGAGGGCCTCCGCTCAAGCGGAGAGGAGTCCTCCGGCTCGTCGCAGCCGTCGGTCGAGGTGCTCGCCACCTCGGCTGGCTCGTCGACTCGCGGCTCGCTGGAATCGACTCGTGGCGCCTCGCGGGCGCGGCCGGGAGCATCTGGCGCGACGCCGAGAAAGCAGAAGCGAACGGCCACGGGTGCCGGGCGTCTTGAGAAGCAACTCTCGGCGGGAACATCTCGATCCGGCAGTGGAAGGTCCATGTCGTCCACGAGTACGGGAGTCACTCGGTCCAGTGCTGTATCCATGAGGGAAGGAGCTTCAGGTTCTTCTCGATCCGAGGTGTCCCGCTGCTCGGTTGTGTCCTCGAAGGGGTACAAGGTATCCTCATCGTCTACCACCTCGTCCGGACGTAGCTCTGCCTCGTCTGGGAGCGCCCCGCGCGTCACCTCGGGCCGACATAGGCTTGGACTTTCATCCAGCTCCAGCTCTGGTCGTGATGCTGTGGAGCTCTCATTCGGCGACGTGGAAACGGTAGTTTTCTCTCCGCAGACTCCAATGTCAGGTACTTCTCCCGACTCGAAAACCGAGTCGTCCTGTGAGGTAGACATGCCATCGGCTGGTTCGTCGTCGACGACCAGTTCGTCGGTCCGCTCGGGACGACGCGTTGAGTTTGACGACTCTTCGCTGTCGCCTGACGAGCCGTCGACGTCGTTTGTGACCCAGATCATTCTTGAGGCAGGCGCCGCGCCAAGCGGCGCAGTGGCTATGGAGGTGTCTCCTCCACCGCCGCCGGCAGCAGAAGCCGCTGCTGTTGAATCTCCACCTCGCCAATCGTCGCCACCGCGCCACTCGTCGTCACCGTTGCGCCGTCAGTCGCCGCAGCCGACACGCGTCGGCTCGCCGCCCACGCCGCCCTCGCCGCCCAGGTCGTCGGCTGAGGTCGTTACGCCCGTGTTCAGCGTTAAGTCTAAAGTGGCCAAACGCATGTGCCACAAGTTCGAGTATAAACCCGAGACTGGTGAAGGTGAATCGGAGTAAAGAGAGATGCGAACTGCGCTGCAGGGCGCCACGATCGGCAGGGGGAATTTACAGGGGATACTACGTAGGATGTTTGTGCTTCTGAGCTTGGCGTACGACCCGAGTGCGTCCGAGCAAGTCCGTTGACGTTTTTGCCCCCGGTGGTGTTCTTCAGAACGCCGCCGAACGTTGGCAGGCTTGCTGGGTGCCTCGAGGGTCGGAAGCAGCGAGATTAACAACGCGATGCTTACTCTATCGGCCGCCGGAAGGCGTGATGTGCTGTGCTTCTTTCTGTTGTTGCTTCAGCGTAGTGTTGTAGACGGTGAGGACGAAGGTTCAGGGTACCGGGCGGACGCCGCCGGCTTTTGGGGACTTCTACCTGTCGCCGACGGTGCCCGCCCGGCCCAACAGTGTGTATTTGAGTGTCTTTCAGGGTCTGGTGGGCGTGGAATGTGATAGTGGGACGGTGCAAGAGCCGCGAGGGCTCGAGGGCCCCGGGTAGGCCAATTCTCCAATGCGTTCGAATTCGCTCCAATACTCAGTCAGAAGTGGTTCCTAGGTGCAGCAGGGTGGGTGTGTCCTATTCTCCCTCCTGGTAGGGAAGCGTGCGAAATCGTCTCCGAAATTTGTCTCCGTCCGTGGCGGAGTGGCGTGGCGCCGCCGCCGCGTCCCACGCGCACCTCTGCTGTCTCTTCACTTTTATCTTCCTTATCTCTTCCTTTTCCGCCCCTCCGTCCAGCGGTGGCACTTGTTATCGTGTGGCACCCGCAACCCACCTGCCTCTCGCCCGCCCACTCTCTTTTCTCCAGGTCAGACTCGCGACATAGATACGCGACGCGATACAGATGCACGGATCGCGACTCTGCTCCGTACAGACTCAAGCGAAAGCCAGAGGGAAACGTGCAGTGAATATTTGCTGCAAAGTTTCGGAAACTTTTGAATTCATGCTGTAGAAATGACTTGCTACCAGTGCTAATCAAAAGCCCGTGACTGCGAAGTGATGAAGTTTTAGACAGCATGACCTTCGTTTTGCTTGCTAGCATGATTCAAATGTTTCCGAACTTTTCCAGCAAGTTGATGTCGAGTTTTCTCTTTCCGCCCGTCCTGGGGTGTGGCTTGAGACCCGTGACTCTAGAATGCTACTGCTTCTCTGCACCGTGAACCTAGCAATGCCGGTAGAAAGGCGATATACACATTGTTCCGTTTCAGCTGTTCTGTGATTGTGGAGATGGCAGCCGCCACAGCGCCTTGCCAGCAACATGAGCAGTCATTAGCGTGCTAACGTTCTAACATTTCCAAAAGGGACTGTAATATGTTGCTGACACGGTCGCTTTGACGGTGGGCGATAACTAAGAGAACGAGATGGAGAAATGAACGGAGAACGAGATGGAGAAATGAACGGAATGACGAGAATCGAACGGAGTGGGACAGAGGGACGAAGGCATTGGACGATCACGGAAAGGGAGTGGCGGATATCCAATGGTTTACGTAGAACGCAGAAATTCGGTTGTGATAGGCATTTCAAACGAAACATTACAAGCTGTTCATTCAAATGAAAAGTAATAATATGTGTCATATGCAGTATAGAAGGGCATCGAACCATCAGAGCATCGGAACGGATACGAACTATACCACCCACATACTGATTACATCTGCCATCTCGCATACACACACGCGCACACAAATTATGCAATTTTCTACTTAACAAATAAGACTGCTTGATTTTGTGCATAGTATTTTGATTGAAGACTAGGATACGGCCTTATAAATAATTGCGAAGGAATTATAACCCAATTAAATAGCTTAACAAATATAAGAAGAAATTATATTATCTATACTAATGAATATGATAAATTATTATGTTTAAACTATTTGTATATTGCCAGCTTTTGCATCGCCTACACTTCATCGTACATTTTCCCTTTCAGATTTGCGCTGATCACTGGCTACCAAGACAGCCTTGCCTTAACCAATCCCACCTCTAGTTCTAGCAGTCTGTACTTAGCTTAGTGCTCACTTTGCAATCACCCTTCTTTCGTAACAGCCGGGAACCCTCTAACGGACCCTGAGATAGCTTGGTGTTCGGAACCCTGTTCCACATCCCCGTAACCTCAGCCATGAGTGCCCAGTCGCCCGCCGCCGCTGCCGCCGCCGGGCGGCCTCTGCCTGACCTCCAGATCGTCGACGTCGACATGGACGAGACTCACAGCTCGACGGACGACCCTGATCGAGCCGACGACCAACGTCCCGCGCGGGCGGTCCGCCCGGTGTCCACCGGCTTCTGCCTCGCGCCGCCTTCTGCTGCTGCTGTCGACGACGGCGGTACCGATCTGGAGTCGCTCGGGTCTGCCGACGAGGCAGAGGCTGCGGTGGCTGCACTTGGAGCACGAGGGAGTATAGCGCTTCCTGAGTGTATGCCAGTGATCATTCAGCTGCGTGAGACGGCTGGAGGCGGGCAAAATGTGACCATGCTGCCTGTTGACGGTACTCTGCGGAAGCTCTCCATGGCTGCCGCTCCACCGGGTGTGACAGATGAAGAGCTATGTGAAGATTCCGAGGACGAAGCGGAGGAGGGAAAGAAACCCGTTTCGCCTGCCACGCCGAGTCAGCAGCTGAAGACACCAGTGGACGAGGATGATAGCATGACTGTGGTAGCTGGGAAACAGCGTGATATGCTGCCTGTACCGGTCCCGGAGCTGGCGGTGACCACGGACGAAGAGGAACTGTCCCCTGAGGTAGCGCCAGCATCGCCGTCAGCAGGACCAACGTCGGCCGGAGCTGGGGCGGGGACAGCGGCGGGAGCGTCGAAGCCGAACCGTCGCCGTCGTGGACCGCGGCGCCGCTGTCGTCAGAATGATCGTCAGCCGGTTCCTCAACAGATGACGTTCATCGTACCTGGCGCGGACGCCGAGTCGGACGATGGTCAGCCTGCACCTCGCCGCCGTCTGGAGCCTTCAGCGAGCCGCCGGATCCGCCAGACGCCAAGTCCACGATGCTCCCCGGAGCAGACCGCCGTGCGTCGCCGTCTCCACCGCTGGCCGGAGAATCATCCCGAGAGTCAACGCTGGCCACTGGCCGGAGGTCTGGAAGAACTCTGTGGGCTGCCGACGGACGAGGAGTACCTCTCTGGTGGCGAGGATCCGGCGGTGGGTCGCCTGTGGGCGCAGAGGGATACCTCAGCTGCCGCTGCTGCTGCCGCGGCTACCGCAGCGGCCGCCGCGCCGTTGTTCGCTCGTCTGGAAGACCTCACAGGCCACGTATCGATTCTGCAAACTTTTCGCGACCCGGACCAGGAGCTGCGTGAGCTGGTGGAGGCGGCTCGGCGTGAGAGTGTCACGCTACAGTCAGCGCAGCTACGTCCCACCACAGATGGGACGGACGTCGACTCTGACGACTCGACCGGTTCGGAGGAGTGGGATCTGGATACGGCTCTGCGCAGACTCTCGGTCGTCCCTAGTCTCGGTGGAGACAAGAGCGAGTCGACCGGCGATTCGGATGTTTCCGACGCGGAGGGATGGAATCTGCATCAGGCTCTCCGTAGGCTGAGTGTGGACGCTTCCCTCCTGCCGTCTCCGAAACGAAACGTGGTTCGTATCTCGGCGGGTGGCGTGATTGAAGAGCCTCTTCCGGAAGAGCTTCACTCGAAAGACGAGCTCAGTACTGGAGAGGGCACGGAGGGAGAAGATATCGAGACAGATGCGCTGCTTGAATTGGCCGATCTTCCTCGTCGTCCCTCCACGCCGGGAGTCCACCCCGCCCTGTCACTGCTAGAGTCCACCCTGGTCGTGATGGAAGATGGAGAGAGGCTCCGTCGCCGTGGAGTGGCTGACTTCAAGTCGTACTCGATTGATGTACCAGAACCGATGCCGCTCGGGGAGGGAGAGACATTCGTGGCGCTTCCCGAGCGCAAGAAGCGTCGACAGAAGCTGGACGGTCTGGATCTGGCCTCGCTCTTGACCGATACAGAGGAGGTGGCCCTTGGGGAGGTCCTGCGCAGAAGGAGGTCCTCCGTGATGGTCGAGTATATTATGGATCTGGCAGAGCCGACCGCGAGGGCGGCGGCTGATGAAAAGAAGCAGCAGAAACAACAGCAACAGCAGGCGGAGGCGGGTGGAAAGCAGGAGCAGGCTTGGAGAAGGCGTCAGGAGCGGGAGGCAGCGACTGGGGTGCGCTCACCGCCTGGCGGGCGGAGGCAGGAGGCTGAGGTTCCGCAGTCGGCCGGTAGGCGGCGTCAAGGTGGCGAGGCGCGGCCGGCGACCGGCGGGCGCAAGGCAGGCCGCGGTGGGAGGAGCCAGATTGGCACGAAGTAGAAGTAAGATAGAGCAGTAGAGTTAGACTGTTGTTTGTAGGCACCCTCCCCTAGGTTAGCGAATACAATACATATATTTATTATTCGATATCTCGATACGTAATCCACCAGCCTGTATAACTTGTTATAGAAGTTGTCCAAATATTAATGTGTACCCTGATAACAGTGGAATGAAGGATAACACGCATTTACTATCACTGCGCATTGTATGTAGCTGTTACCTATTACATATCCAAATACTATCAAACTGTCGACAACTATGCACCGACAACAGGCCGCAGAATTCCACCCTGAGCCGAGAGCAGTAACCGCAGAGCACAGAGCACCGACCATAGAGCACGTACAGTAAACAGCGAGCACACAGCCCAAGCACACGGAGAGCACGAGCACAGACCCTCTGGTAAACCCAGCACCGTGCTGTATCGGCAGCACGGCAGCACCAACTCCTCCGTCCGCTCCACCCACCTGAAGACGACCACCGCCACTGCACGCCGCACCACCCGACAACCTCTACGAGACACGACGACGACGACTACGAAACATGGTGATCTGTCGGACGACGCTGCGACTTCAGCTGAGGACCACGGACAACCTGGAGACCATGAGACGACGACCTGGAGACAACCTGGAGACCACCGCCTGCATCGCCACACTCTACATTAGTCGTCACAAGACGGTGCTGCTCGCGGGGACGACTGAGATGACGCCGTCTCCGCCGTCTCCTCTGCCACCGCCGTCTCCGCCGTCTCCGCCGTCTCCGCTGCCGCCACCGTCGCCTATGCCCCAGCGCAAGCTCGTGCCGACAGGGACGGTAGAGGAGACGCTGCGGCGGCTCTCCCTGCGTGCGGCGGCGGCGGAGGAGGGCCCACTGAGCCGCGGCGGACCACGGAGACGATCGCTGGCGTTCGCCGACAGATGTCGCTTCTGGAGCCGGCGTTCAGAGGGTATGACCACAGGGGCGCCACTGGGTGTAGATGGCGCGCAGGTCGGCTGCGGGCTGGTCAGGGGTCAGGGCACGGAGCCTACGGCGGGTTTCAGCTGTTGATCTGAAGATAGCTCTGAAAGTAATCATGGAAGGGTGAATTCAATCAGTTGAAATCCGCCGTAGGCTTGTATGAGTGCTACATTTTATATAAATAAAACACTGAGAAACCGCACATTAGAGGCTGTTGAAATAAAACACTGAGAAATCACTCATTAGAGGCTATGCAACCGTGCATGCCACACTCTTGTTAGTCTTACACATTTCAAGACGCAAAAATAAAACAGTTTCATTCGAAACTGATTGATGTCTTTGTGTGGCGGTTTAACATGCTGTATGTAGGTACTAAAACATAACACCTCTGCTATCATCACATTAGCGCAACTCGCTTATACCTTCACCATACCCTGCTCTTTTTATTACTTTGGTCTGTTTTGCTTCATTGGAATCACACTTAGCACAACTGTCCTGCTGCTAACCAGGTACGTACACATTTCAACGGCAACTCCCCTGCGGTTCAAGCTACACAATCAGGTGAGTGTAGGACTACCCGCTCTCTTATGTCGTTTCTAAACTGGTGTTTCCTTGCGTTTCAGGGGATCTTCAGAAGTCTGAGGCTGCGCGGGACACCGAGGAGAAAGGTATGTACCGAGGGGACTGTGACGGTGCTGTGGGGGTAGTTATGTTGACAAGAGCGGCTGTGCTGGGGCTGCTCGAACGAAAACGGGTGTTTTGAGCCTCGCCAGGTGGCATGTTTTCCGTTCATGACATGCTGATGATATTTGTTTTGTAATTATATGTCGACCCCTTCCTCTTATGATGAGTAATAAATTCGAACTTCAAACCGACATGTTCGGCTTTTGCACATTATCGTCAATTTGTACCAAAAGCTGTCATATTACCGTTGCCATTGTGAAAACAAAACATTTAGTTTGGTTGAATATTTGACGTAATAAACAAATTTGACGTAATTTTTGGTAATTAATTCCACTGATTAACGTTCAAGCAGTTCCAGTGCCCGTTCTGGGGATGACGTTTCATCAGGACGTGTCCTATTGATTGTCCGAGGAGCTTCGTATTTGTATTGACCCTCAGAGGGCTGTATGCTAATATTGTTCACCTCCACCTGTACCACATGGAGCGAGTGTGTCTCACTTCACCTGGATGTATAAATGTACTTCACACTGTACCTAACCGATAGAATGTATCATGTATTTTACCTGAGGGAATGAATGAACGAATACCCACACCCAGACGGAAAAGGTGTCTTCAACCTTTCCCAGAGAATGAATGAGCGAACCTTTATTGTACCTGAAGGAGAGAACACGAAGTGACTATTCTTACCTGTACCTCACTGCGTGAATGCTCACAACCTCTGACGATACCATTGCCCCCTGGTGGTGTCCATTTACCATTACCGTATGAACCACATTGACATACCTGAGTTTACAGCGCCGCAAAGCTGTAACATGTTGTATGAATGCGAGAGAGCGTCTGACCCCCAATACCCACGTCTACGGCAAACTCAGTCCCATCAGCGCAGCAGTAAAGTTCGCACCTCCGCCCCGGTCGTCTCGCTGTCGCTGGTGCGTCCCCGCCGATTGTGGCGCCGCCGGTGGCCGTGGTTGTAACTACTCGCCGGTCTGACGCGCGACTTTTACACAGATGGGGCGCCAGCGGGTGCGCCGGCTGCCGCGGCTCCGCAGCAAGGTACAGGTTCAGTTACAAAGATGTCACACTTTGTTCTTGGATCGTATAACAAGTTCATTAAACATTGGAAGCGTTGCATTCTTTTCTGTTTGTGTAGATTTTGTATTTTTTATATTTCAATTTTTATTAAATGCCTTTGCATTGCATTCCAATTTGTGTAGATTTTGTTGACTTTGTAGAAGTATTTGTTACATTTTCACCAAAACAATACCATAAATCTGTTTCCATGTATGCATGTGATACAGTTATAATTATCTATCGTTTTGTTTATTTTAATCAAGTAAATTTTCCATTAGCTTGGTAATATCATGATTCAATCATATTGAGCAACTGCAGAATTTTCCAGTATCTGAATCAGAACAAAGTGGACATTCCTTGTCGTGCGTGGCACTAACCAAGTGTGTTGGTGTCGTCCATGTAGCACTAACACGAGCCAACGTAGACTAGCTGCCTCCTGCGTGCAGAGTTGCTCGTCTCTCCTCTTCATCCGCCTTGCCTGCCACCACCGAGACACGCTCACAACGATTCACTCGAGTTTTCGGCGATCGCACCTGACTAGTCCATTCTTCACCGTTTTCTAGCGATTCGATTCTATATCTCTCTAGTTTCTCCATTGTGACCCGATTCTGTCAGATTTCCCTACATAAAGGCAGAGTTCGTTTGTGTCACCATTTAACCGAGGTCTCACCAATTAACCGAGGTGTCACCAAATAACAGGTGTCACCCAAATAATACATGTTCGTTCCTTAGCTGTGTTCACGTGCGCCGACCACTGTCAACCCAATGGCCTGCTATAACACGGCCCACTTTTCAACAGTCTCTAACGAATCTGACGCCTCTGTCGACTTGCTACGCTTGTCCGACGCATTTGATTGGCTGCCGTTAACCACCTCTGAGCTGCCGATGACGTCACACTTACCTCCGGACGCCGCCAATTGGCCGCCGCTGACCATCACCGAGGAGTCTGCGATGACATCATACCCGATAGACCCCGCCCACCTGTCTTCCGGGTGGCTGCTGAGTTCCGGAGGGGCGCCGCTGGCACTGGCCGACCGTGACCTGCCGGACCTTCTGCCAATCGACCTCTCTCGTGACTTCTCTGGTGACCTCTGTGGAGACCTCTCTGGTGACCTCGGTGATCTCCATGGGACATTCGCCGGCGCTTTCCCCGGAGATCGTCCCGCTGATGCCGGCGATACCCTTGGTGGTGACCACGCTGGAGACGTCACCGCCTCGGCCACATCGCTGAGCGAGTACGCTGACGCCGCCGCTCCCACGGCCACCATCTCGGATTCGTCAGAATCCGATGGAGGCGAGGGCGAGACGGCTCCTGACATCAGTCTGACTGACCTGCCGGCCGACGTCGAGCTCGATGATGACGAGTGTCGTCTGATCAGCGTCGCCAGGCAGTTGGCGGATGTGGCGGCTGGACTGCGCTGTCTGCCGCTGCCGGACGACGCCGAGCCGGTTATGGAGCGCGGAGGTGGAGGGTGGAGCCCGCCGGCCGCCGCGCCGCCCCTACCCTGGGTTATATCTCCACTGGCGTCGCCCGAAAGGGAGGTCGGAGGAAGTGGTGTTTCCTCTCTTGGGGAGGTCGATAAGGCGGTGCGGCGTACCGCAGCAGAGTTCAGCGGCAGAGCGAGCCGAGCGAGTAGGACGAGCCAGCCGAGTCAGGCCAGCAGCCCCACTCAACGTGGCTTCTTCGGACGAGGTGATCTCACAGAGCCGCTGGTGTCAAGCGGCTCAGAGGAATCGCTCGGTCCCCACGCGCTGTGGACGGAGCCGGTCGACGACGGCGATGAGCGTCCAGTCCGCGCCCAGGTGCGGCTGGTCGTGCGGACCCGCGCGCCAGGAAGGGAAGCTGTCGAGATCCGCAGTATCCGGCAGTTTGTCGACGAGGAACGGGGGCAGTTGGAGCAGGCGGTCTGCCGTCGTCCAGAGGCACCGGGAAGCCGCTCAGGAGCGCTGAAGGTGCCGGAGGGGGCCCTGCGACCTGGCGATGGCCTGGCGAGTCACCCTGCAACCGTCGACGTGCGGGCCGATGACCTCAGACTGATGCGCACACTGCGGGGAGACGGTCGAGGTAAGGCATGGCTCGGCGAAGGCGGCTCGCTGGAGGCTTCTGCGGCGTGGAGGAGTGGAGTTCTCTTAGCTAACCCAGCGATGGAACCATGCTCCTGCCTGGAACCGACCCACACGCATCGACATGCACTGTATAGTTTGGTCGGCGCTAGTGTTTGCTCTCGTTGCGTCGCTTTCCGCTAACCATTAACACTTTGTGAGATTGTTCGTGCATTACCGGTCTGGAAATGGGAAAGGGTCTATATCTTCCGGTGGTGAAGAGATACACCTCTTTCTTTTTCTTTCCGGGAAGGCCGAGACATACACTGACACAATGGTACAGTGTCTCCCTGATCCTGGTCTCGCGTTCTACTCCTCTGTCGCTTTTTGTCCTACTCGTGCCTCTGCCCCCTGGTTTTCCCCTGGTCCCCTGGTTCCCTGGTTCGTATGGCTGGCTGTCGAGTGTCTCGACTGTTTCTGCTTAATCGTGTCTGTGGACTAGCTGACGTTCTACCATCGTGTTGTTCGGGCGCTGGCCTTATGTGGGGAAATCTCGTCACGTCTCTGCAAAAACACATTCACTCTTTATTAGCCCTCCTTTTTCGCCAACACATCAGTGCGCTGGGACCGTCTCAGCGCCTTCATCTTGACCTTCGACATCTTCACACCGGTTTTGTCCTGCTGCATAGCTCTGTAGGTCCACTAGTTGCCTTTCTCGGCTCCGGCATCGCATGCGCCGAGCTTTGCACGGAGTGGAGTGGACTAACCCCCGGCAGCGCGCGGCGCGCGGCGCCCTGACGCCAAACTCGCTTCTCGCCCAACAGACGCGGCCAGCGTGACGCGCGGGGGCTCGCCCGGAGAGGACAGAGCCTCTCCCGCGAGGGCAGCAGCCCCCGCCCTCTCGGCCACCGCGCTTGACGCGAGCAGTGGGCGCGGCACGCCTTCGCCGCTTGTGGATTCCCCTCAGTCGGCGGAGGAGGCCGCTGGACGGCAGTCAGTCTCCTCGTGGGCGTCGACGCCGCCTGATCTCCTGGACGACTACCCACGCCAGTCCTCCAGCCGCTCTCCCTCAGTGACGTCATCAACCAGTGACGTCATGGAGCGGGTCCTGCAGCCGGAGGTGATCTCTGGCACGCCCGAGGCTGAGAGCTACTTCCGTGATCAGTCCAGACGAATGTTCAAACATGTGCTCCGCGGGGAGTTGGATATAGATGTTAATGATCTGGATACGTTGGCGCCCGGCTCTGGACTGTACGTCATAGAAGGTGACGAGGAGGGAGATGATACAGAGGTGGTTGTTGTCGAGGGTGGACGAGGTGTACCGATGCCAGGCGCTGGTCTGTACGTGCGTCCCGACGTCCAGGAGGCCGCTCAAATAGACCAAGGTCCGAAAGAGTCCTTCCCCAGCGTCGCGACACGCTCGAGCTCTTCTTCTGAGCCGGTTCACGACGCTCCAGCTCCTGTCGGCTCTGTCACTACTGGTGAGGGTCAGATTGAGCCCCTCGCTGCGGATGTTGGCAGCGTCGGTGCGGATGGTACCAGTTCCGGTGCTGGCAATGAAGGCGACGCTGCTCTTGGCAGGCCGTTGAGTTACGAACGCCTGTACGACGGCGTGGAGCTCGCGGCCGTCCCAGGAGCCAACGCCGTCTCGGCCGAACAGCTCGAGGGGCGTGTCGGAGACAAATTCGAGACGCGCACTCTGCCGCCGACCTGCAGTTTCGAGGACGTCTACCGCCGCGCCCTCGATGACGATGAGGACGGTAACTCCGACCGCTCGGACGAGTCTGACGGCACGTACCCGTCGGTCATAGCGGCTGGGCCTGCCGTCGTAGCGCGCGCTGGAGATATCGTGGACGAGTTAGTCAAACATCCTGTGTCAGACGCGGCGGCTGTCTCCGGACAGCACGCCGATCTCGGCATGGATTCGGATGATGAGTTTGAGTTTCTAGAGCGCCAGATGGCTGGGGAGGAGGTGGCTTCGAGTGATGATGTTGAACGGTTGGTGCCAGTCGGCGCTGGCGATGAAGCTCTAGTCGGGCGCGAGAAGATACCGGAGTTTGGCGTTGACCCTGGCGATGGATTCGAGCTTCTCGAACGCCAGCTGCTGTCTGAGGTGGTTGACGCGGATGCTGATGATGAGTTTGAGAGGCTGGAGGGGCAGTTGGTTGCCGAGGAGGAGGAGGCGTCGCGTGCTGCCGTGGCTGGCGACCGGGCCGTGCATGACTCGGCTGACCAGGACGTCATTGTTCAGGACGTCCAGGATGTTAAGGATGTCCTCGATGAGACCGACGAGGTTCCTCGTCAAGGCTTGGCCGCGCGCGACGCGCCCTCCTCCCCAGCAGTCGAGTGCCTTCTGGACTACCTCGAGGAGAGCTCTCAACCTAAGCAGCCCTCCCCGGAGCCCCTCGTCAGCACTCCAACGCGTTCCCGACGCGTGGTCCCAGTCCAGCGTCACGAAACCTTCCACCACGTTCCGCGCGTCACTGTCACCGATGCCGACGACGTACGTGACGTCACCGACGACGGGGAGGAGGGCCTCGTCACCGAGCCGGACGACGACGACAGCGACAGCGACGCGTGGGGCCGGCCGACCATAGTGGAGCTGGTGGATGACGATGATGACCCAGCAGGTAACCCGTCAGTCGTCTACTTGGTGCCGTGACTAACCGCGCCCCGGCCGCCTGGCCCTTTCTCTCTATATCCTATATTCGGCAGATTAAACCAAGCGTCTGCTCGCCGCGCTGACTCTGGGTTTGCCGTAGCCGTGTTCCCGTTTCGTGTGTGTTTGTGTGTGTGTGTGCGTGTGCGTGAGTGTGGCAGTCCGTTCTAACCCACTGTCCTAATGGAGCGTTTACAGGTGTTGCGCGATGCGACGTGTCATGTTTCAAAGCAGGATGTTCCGCCCCTCGCGTTTCGCGTTTCCCCAGTGTGGCGGCGACGTGTGCACGCTGCTCTAATAGGTGCCTGTGATTTTCTCTCTCCTTAGATGTTGTGCATGCCAGCGCGCACGCCGGGCTGGACGTGCCAGCCCCCTCTGCCGAAATTGAGTCCGACTTCGGGCCCATGGTCGCCAAGTTTAGCGAGATAGACACGTACATTCCCCATATTGATAGTGGGATGGAGGCTGCCGCCGCGGCCGTTTCCCAGCCCGCCCCTCGCCCCGCCCCCCGCACCCTTCGATCCACCTCCCCGAGCGGCTCAGAGTCCGAACTGGACGCCGAGGAAACGCGGCCACGGCGGAAGAAACTAAAAAAGAAAAAGTCGCGTAGTTCGCAAAGCTCGCAGACCGGCGATTCGTCGTCGTCGTCCTCTGACGAGGCGGAGGCTGACGCGTCACACAAACAGTCTCCGATTAAAAAGATCAAGGCCTTCTTCGCGCGTTCGCCGAAGCACAAGGATGGTTCTCCGCAGAGGTCAGCGCCCGAGGCGGTGGAGGCGCCGTTGACCTCGAAGGCGGGTAAGATTTCGATATCAGGCGGTGCTCAGGGTGTTGCGTCCGGTGGTGCTCAAGGCGGTACCGGTGGCGGTGGAAAGGACGATAAAGGACGTGGTGCTGGCGGACACGCCGGCGGCGGTGCCGGTGGTGGTGACAAAGACGGAAAGGACAAGAAGTCGGGAAAAGACACAGGAACCGAGGACAGCTCACACGAAAAGGACGGAAAGAAGAAGAAAAGGCGCGACAGTTCTTCGTCTTCCAACTCGTCCGACAGTGGAGATGAGAAGAAGAAGAAGAAGATCAAGAAGCCGAAGAAGCCGGCAAGCGATGAGGTGAAGGAGCTCATTGTGCCTGCTGGTGGAGTTCTAGAGGTGTACAGTTTCAAGGACGGACAGAGCCGGTTGGTGGTGACAAAAGACATCACCAACGAGCCACAAGCGCGCATCCCCGAGGGTGCCAAGATTGTGGTAGACAAGCACCCGGACGGTTCTGACCGCCGCGTGTGGACTCAGACGGTGGATACGGACGCCGACATTCAGCTCACTGAGACGGGAGACATGACCACCGAGACGCTGAGCGACGGAACCATCAAGAACACCTACCGGCCACGTCGCGGCTGGCGGCTGCGACTCGGTGAGGGTGACGAACCCGACAGTGCCAAAAAACCCAAGAAAGAGAAGAAGCGGAAGGAAAAGAAGGAAAAAACAGAGAAAGGCTTCTTCGGGAAGCTGTTTGGCGGCCGGAAACATGGCGAGTATGAAGTAAGCGCGCCTCACCCTGACGAAGCAGTTTCAGGAGTGCAGCTGCGCAAGGTTGAAGCACACTCTGAGGTGGATGGAGCCAAGCGAAAGAAGAAGCGTGACTCGTCCTCTAGCAGCTCAAGTAGCTCCAGCAGCAGCAGCAGCTCAGACGAAGAAGGACCGAAGGGAAAGAAAATGAAAATGAAGGTGCTTCTGTGTAAACTCACCCCACCGAAACCCGACTTTGTTATTCCTGACGATGCGGAAATCCACGTTGTGGATAACCCGAACAAAACAAGAGAGCTGGAAATCGTGAGTGATATCACGAAAAATCCATATGCTCTTGTTCCAAAAGATGCCCAAGTGGGTACTGAACGGACATCCGATGGCAAACAGCGTCAAGTGTGGCGCAAGACGATCAAGGCCGAACCCAGCGTTGTACTACCAGACGTGAAGAAGGCGATAGAGAAGAGAGAAAAGCGACCAGATGGCGGTGTCGCCACAATCTACATACCGAAGAAGAAGTGGGATCTGAAGTACTACAAGGAAGGCCAGACATCCACCGAATCAGAGGAGGAAGTCAGTGAGTATGAATACGATACTCAGGCCGATGGTAGTGTGAAGAAGGTTAAGAAACCAAAGTTGGAGACCAAGAAGAAGAAGACAAAGGCTCCCAAAGAGAAGAAAATGAAAATGGAAAAGCTGATCAAGTCACTCGTGAAGAACCCTGACTTCAAGATTCCCGAGCGAGCTGACATTGAAGTTCTCGAGCATCCCCACGGCAAACGTGAGTTGGTGATTGTTAATGACATTACTAAGAGAAGGGCTCCGAAGCTGCCGCCTGGTGGTGCTGTCACAACTCGTACCTACCCTGACGGCAAGCAGAGGAAGGTCTGGATTAAGACCGTGCCATGTGATGCCTCTGTAAAGCTACCGAACGTAAAGAAGGCCACCGAGGAACACGTTCGTATGCCAGAGGGCGCCACAAAGGTGATCTATCGCCCCAAGAAGAAGTGGGACTTTGACCTGGTCACCAGTGACAGCTCAGCAAGCAGTGAGTCATCGTCTGACTGCGATGACGACAGCAAGCGAGAAATCAAATTCCCCGGAAAGAAAGTAGAGATCCAGACACTCCTGGACAGCCTTATCGTTTCTAAGCCCGATTTCGAGATCCCGCCCAAGGCAGAAATAGAAGTGCGTGATTCTCCCACTGGTCGCCGGGAAATCTACGTCCGAGACGTCGCCGGGGATAAGATCCCGCAGGGCGCCAGTCTCCGCGTCGAGACCCTACCTAACGGCAAGGAGAAGCGCACGTGGGTCAAAACCATCAAAGCCCGACCCGAAGCTCCACTAAAAAACGTGCGGAAGGCAGTTGAAACTGGTGGAGACCTGCCAGATGGGACCAAGTATGTTTTGTACAAACCAAAAAAGACTTGGAAATTCAAGAGCGCGAAGAAGGCAGACACAAGCTCTGACTCTGATGCCGAGAAGGTCAAGGCTCAAAAGGTGAAGATCAAGGGTCACAAGATCGAGATGGTGAACCTGCTCGACAACCTGCTGTATCACAAGCCCAATTTCCAGATTCCGCCACAGGCAGATATCGAGGTTCACGACCTGGACGCTCAGCGACGTCAGGTTATCGTTCGAAGCGACGTATCCGCCTCCGAACCGAGTGGTGCCGAAGAAACCATTCAAACGCTGCCCAATGGAAAGCAGAGGCGCGTGTGGTTCCGGGTTCTTGACGCACGCCGTGAAGTGCCCATCCCAAATGTGAAGAAGGCAACCGAAGAAAGAGTCACGAATCCTGACGGTTCGTCCTACATCCTGTACAAGCCAAAGAAGGCCTGGCAGCTGTGGTACGATGATAGCTCTTCGGAGTCGGAGGACGAGGCGCGCGAGCTGCACATCAAGGGCAAGAAGGTGGAGATGGAGAAGCTGCTCTCTGATCTGGTGCGACAGAAGCTCGGCTTTACCGTTCCCGTCCATGCTGTTATCGAAGTGAACGACCAGCCTAGCGGAAAGCGTTCTGTGATCATTCACGGAGATGACACTGTTCCGCCGCCTCCGGGCGCAAGGGTCGTCGTCGAAGAGCTACCAGACAAGAAGACGAGGACCAAGTGGTCCATGACGATGCCTGGTCGCGACATCCCACTTCCGAATGTCTACAAGGCCACAGAGGAAATGGTGAAGAATCCTGATGGTTCGGTGTCCATTTTCTACCGACCAAAGAAACAGTGGAGGTTCCGAGCGGAGTCCAGTGACTCCGAGGATGAAGTCAAGCCGACTTCAATTAAGTCCAAGAAGGTACATATGGACCTCCTACTCTCTGACCTGTTTGTTGACAAGCCAGACTTCAAAATCCCAGGAAACGCGCATGTTGAGGTACACAACAAACCGTCCGGCAACCGGGAGGTGGTGATCAAGTCAGACATGAGTGAGGTTCAGTCACCGGTGCCACCCGGCGCTAAGATTCATGCCGAGAAGGTGCCTGGTGGTGGTGAGCGGCAGATCTGGGTGAAGACAGTCAGTGCGAAACCAGATGTGCCACTACCAAATGTCCGTAAAGCACACGAGGAAATGAGGAAGACATCGGACGGCGGCAGTGTCGTCGTGTACCGTCCGAAGACTCAGTGGCGTTTCCCATGGCTTCGTGATGCTACTTCCTCAGAAAGTGAGGATGAGAAGGACAAGAACAAGGAAAAGAAATGGAAGATCGATGACCTGATCGTTGCTCTTCTTCCTGGTAAGAAAGTGAGCATCCCAAGCAAGGCCGAGATTGAGATTCATGACCTACCAAATGGACAGCGCAAGTTCCTGATTGTGAATGACATCACCAAAGAATTGGACTCACCTGTGCCCCGAGGGGCCAAGGTGGTGAATGAAAAGGTAGACAAAAAGGAAAGGAGAGTGTGGATACAGTCTTACGATGCGAATGCTCGCACGAAACTGCCCAACATAGAAAAGGCTACAGAGCATGAATTCACATTACCCGACGGGACGAAGAAAACTGTGTTCAAGCCCAAGAAGGGCTGGAAGACACGATTTGCCTATCACTCGTCATCGTCTAGCTCAGAGTCTGAAGATGATGTTGACAGGCCAAAGAAGCTGAAGAAAACGACAAAACTGAAGGGTGGAAAGGTTCGCATGGATCATTTCCTCATGGACCTGTGCCCTCCTATGCCCGATTTTGACATACCTGAGAAAGCTGATATCGAAGTGCACGATAAGAGCGGTACAAGACAGCTCGTCATTTTGCATGATATCACATATGAGCCACAGCCGAAAATTCCTAAGGGCGCTGAAGTACGCAGTGAGAAGCTTGGCGATGGCACTGCCAAACAGTGGTGGACTAAAACCGTTCCCGCCAATGCCAACATCAAGCTGCAGAACGTTCGCAAGGCGTATGAGTCCCAGACTACAACCCCCGACGGTGTGACAGTGACAACTTACCGACCTAAGAAGCACTGGGACTTCAAATGGGGAGCTGCTGGTAGTAGCTCATCCGATTCTGAAGAAGAGGTAAAGCATCGCAAACCCAAACGTGTGTCTAAGATCAAGGGTCAAAAGATGCAAATGGATCGTCTTCTGATGGAGCTGGTCCCACCAATGCCTGACTTCGATATCCCCGGCAAAGCGTCCATCGTGGTCCACGACCAGCCGAATGGAACTCGGCGACTTCAGGTGGAGAATGACATCAGCTACGAGCCAAAAGCCGTTATTCCGCCTGGCGCCGAAGTCATCACAGAAACGCTGCCGGACGGCAAAATTCGCAAGGTCTGGACAAAAACCGTGAACGCGAATCCCAAAATCACTCTTCCAAACGTGCAGAAGGCGTACGAAGAAAAGGTGACACTTCCAGACGGCTCAGTCCACATCACGTACACCCCGAAATCGAAGTGGAAGCTGAAGTGGGGAGAACACTCGAGCTCCAGCTCCGATGATTCTGATCTGGAACCACCACAGAAGCCCAAAAAGCGGATAAGAATGAAGGGCAAGAAGGTGCAGATGGACGAGCTGCTTATGAAACTATGTCCGCCCAAACCGGACATCGACATGCCAGCGCACGCGGATGTTGAAGTGTATGATCTTCCGAACGGCACCAGAACGATTAACATCGTCAATGACATCACCTACACGCCCAAAGCTCCAGTCCCTCCCGGTGTCGAGCTCAAGACCATCACAGAGGCTGATGGCAAGACTCGGCGTCTGTGGGTAAGGAAACTCAACGCGGACTCCAATGTGCCTTTGGCGAATGTCACCAAAGCGTACGAAACGCAGCATCGTCTGCCCGATGGCACCACGGTCACCACGTACCGACCGAAGAAGGGCTGGAAGCTGCTGTGGGGAGCCGAGCACGCGCCCTCGTCCAGCTCTTCCGATTCCGAGGATGAAAAGAAAGAGAGGAAGGTGAAAATCGTGAAGCTTCTTGAGGACTTAGTGCCCCCGAAGCCTGACTTCGTGATCCCACCGCGTGCAGACATTGAGGTGCACGACCTGCCCAACGGCACGCGCCGTCTTGTGGTGGTTAACGACATCAGTACAGACGCTAAGGCTGTTGTGCCTCCTGGGGCGCGTGTGACCACCGAAAGTGTTCCCGGTGGTCGGGAGAGGAAGGTGTGGATTAAGTCCGTTGACGCAAATGCCAGCGTTAAGTTACCGAACGTGAAAAAGGCAACCGAGGAGCGTGTAACTCTGCCTGATGGCACGATGAAGCTCATTTACCGGCCGAAAAAGCAGTGGAACTTCGACCTGGATGACACATCATCGTCAGATTCGGACGCCGATCGATCAAGGAAAGAGAAAAGGTTAAAGAAGACCGGGACTTTGGACAGGTTCAAGTCATTCTTCGGTGGCAAGGGAGATGTAAATGGCTCCACTGAGGTCGATGCGTCCGTCAAGGTTGACGCAGGAATGACAAAGAAGAAGAGCAGCTTCTCGTTGTTTGGCAAAAAGGAAAAGAAAGCTAAGGTTCAGCTTGATGATCTCTTGGCCCAAATGGTTCCCAAAGCCGGCCTCAGCACTATCCAGGTTCATCCCAACTCACTGTTCGAGTATGACGGAAAACGTCTGGTCATCAAGTCTGAGGTTCCTGAAATCGAGGCACCTCACATTCGTAAGGCAGAGAACATCACAATCAAACCTATTGAAGACGGCAAGCTGTTGGCTACTCAGGTCATGGATGCACATGCCAACGTGGAAATCCCAGAGATGGAAGGTATATCGGTAGAAACGGCTACTCTTCCCGATGGCAGCATCAAAAAGATCATGAAGCCAAAGGCAGGCTTCAAGTGGCCACAGTTCAAACTGCCCTCCATTGACCTCCCGGAAATCGAAAAGCGTGAAGGCTCGCCAGACTCCAAGGAGTTCGGAGTGCGCTTCCCATCTTTCGGGAAGGGCAAATCGAAGGTGAAAATTCCCAAGGTGGCAGGCTTGGGCGACATGCTGTTCCAGATTGTACCTCCGGGGAAGCTTCCCAAGTTGAATTTCAAGGATGACTCTGCTGTGGACATTGTCGATGTGCCGTCTGCCAAGCGACGTGAGATCACCATCCGCACTGAGGTGCCTGAAGGGACCACCCCGACGCCAGGCTTAAAAATGAACGTGGAGAAGGTGACGCTTCCTGATGGATCATTCAAGACCGTGTCCACCCAAAAGCTGGACGGCACGTTCGATGTTGTGTTGCCAAAGGTGGACGGCGTCGACATGAACGTTGAAACGCTAAAGAATGGAGACATCAGCACCACCTACAGACCAAAAGCTGGATTCAAATGGCCATCTCTGACTTTGCCATCACTGTCATTCGAAGGTGGTGCCAAATACAGCCCAGAGGCTCACAGGAAGGAGAGTGTATCCATTCAAATGAAAAAGCCCAAGCTATCAGTGTCTGGCAAGGCACCGAAGGCAGGCACAATCAGTGACTTGCTGGCTTCTCTGGTACCAAAAGTCAGCCTTCCATCTATTCGTTTCAACGACAGCTCTTCTGTAGACGTTATCGAACTACCCACCGGTAAGCGTCAGCTTGTTATTAGCACCGAAGTTCCGGAGGCCGAGCTGGGTGATTTGCCCGTAGACGCTGTGGTAGAGGTAGAGGTCTCACCAAATGGCACCAAGCGCAAGGTTTGGAAGCAATACTTCGACGTGGACGCAGACTACCAGCTGCCCGAAGTGGACGGTGCAGAGCTTGTTGAGGTGAAGTTGCCTGATGGCAGTGTGAAGAAGAGCTACAAGCCCAAAGGAGGCTTTAAGTGGCCCGACATTCATCTGCCGAAGTTCCATCTACCTGACTGGGAGTTCGGGTCGGACCGAGATCGCTCCCCGAGCCCGTCCAAGAAAGACGACCATTCATTTGGAATCAAAATGCCTTCATTTGGCTTCAAGAAGGGTGCTAAGGTTCCCAAGCTTGACGGCATTGACGGTTTGCTATCGTTTGTCTTGCCAGAAAGTGAACTGCCCAAGGCGAAGGTGCGAGACAACTCGGAAGTTGACATCATTACACTACCGAAAATGAAGGGTCGCGAAGTCGTGATCCGCACACAAGTGCCCGAGGTAGACCTACCCAAGCTCCCAGCTGGCGCCCAGGTGGTAGACGTGAAGCTGCCAAGTGGCGAAGTGTCCAAGGTGTGGAATCAGACTCTGCAAGGCAACGTCAACGCTGCCATCCCACACGTTAACGGCGCTGAGCTGGATGAGGTGAAGCTACCCGACGGATCCGTCAAGCACTCATTCAAACCAAAGGCAGGTTTCACTTGGCCCAAACTAAATCTCCCCTCCCTTCAGATGCCAAACTGGGAATTCAGTTCCGGTGACCCCTCACAACCGAAGCAGAAGGCTGGATTCGAAGTCCATATGCCGTCTCTCAGTATGAAGTCGAAAAAGTCCAACAGTTTTGATATCGGTGACCTGCTCGGTGATCTCATTCCCAAAATCAAGCTCCCATCTCTTGAATTCCGTGACAACTCTACCGTCGACTTGCTCGACTTGCCCAGTGGAAAGCGCCAGCTCGTCATCAGTACCGAAGTTCTTGAAGCTGACATTCCGAACCTTCCGGCTGATGCCAAGATCGAAGTTGAAAATCTCCCGAGTGGTGGAACTCGGAAAATTTGGAGACAGTATTTTGACGTCGATGCTGATTATGAGCTACCAGAAATTGAAGGAGCAGAGTTAGTTCAAGTCAAGCTACCGGATGGAAGTGTCAAAAGAACGTTCAAACCCAAGGGTGGCATAAAGTGGCCTGAGATGTCTATGCCCAAGTTTGCACTTCCTGAATGGAAACTCGGAGCTCAGCAGCGATCGCCAAGCCCCAAGAAAGGCGACAGTGATTTCCACTTTGGAATGAAAATGCCCTCCTTTGGTTTTGGAGGCAAGGGTCCCAAAATTCCCAAATTCGATGGACTAGACGGCATGCTGGAGTACCTCCTCCCGAAGACAGACCTTCCAAAGCTAAGGATTCGGGACAACACCGAGGTTGATGTTATAGACCTACCCGACATGAAGGGCCGAGATGTCATCATCAAAACTGAAATCCCTGACGTTGACCTACCAAAACTGTCCGGCGACCTCAAAGTAGACAAAATCACGCTTCCGAACGGTGGCATCAAGCACATGCTGAACCAGAAGTTCAAGGCCAACGCCGAACTGCCACTGCCAAAGTTGTCGGGTGCTGACATCGATGACATCAAGCTACCTGATGGCTCGATTAAGACGTCATTCAAGCCGAAGGTCGGCTTCAAGTGGCCTAAGATCAGTTTGCCTGAGCTTCAGATGCCTGATTGGCAGTTTGGATCCGGAGACCGGTCACCGAGTCCTGAACGGAAGCACGAGAAAGGCGACAGTGACTTCCACTTCGGAATGAAAATGCCTTCGTTTGGCTTTGGAGGCAAGGGACCGAAGATACCGAAATTCGATGGACTAGACGGCATGCTGGAGTATCTCCTCCCGAAGGCAGACCTTCCAAAGCTAAGAATTCGGGACAACACCGAGATTGATGTTATCGACCTGCCCGACATGAAAGGTCGAGATGTCATCGTCAAAACTGAGATTCCTGACGTTGACCTACCGAAACTGTCCGGCGATCTGAAGGTAGACAAAATTACTCTTCCTGATGGTAAGGTCAAGAACATGCTGAACCAGAAATTCAAGGCCAACGCCAACCTGCCACTTCCGAAGCTCTCGGGGGCTGACATCGATGACATCAAGCTGCCCAATGGATCCATCAAGACCTCGTTCAAACCAAAGGCTGGCTTCAAGTGGCCAAAGATCAGCTTGCCGGAGTTGCAGATGCCTGACTGGCAGTTTGGATCAGGGGACAGGTCACCGAGTCCCGAGCGAAAGCATTCGAAGGGGGATCATGACTTGCATTTCGGAATGAAAATGCCTTCATTTGGTTTCGGAGGCAAGGGACCCAAGATTCCCAAGTTCGATGGTCTTGACGGAATGCTGGAGTACCTACTCCCGAAGGCAGACCTTCCCAAACTGAGAATCCGTGATAGCACTGAGGTTGATGTGATTGACCTTCCCGACATGAAGGGTCGGGATGTGATCGTGAAAACCGAAATCCCCGATGTAGATCTACCAAAATTGTCGGCAGACCTGAAAGTGGAGAAGCTTACGCTCGCAGACGGCAATGTTAAAAACATGCTGAGCCAGAAGTTCAAGGGGAACGCTGAGCTGCCTCTACCGAAGTTGTCGGGCGCCGACATTGACGACATTAAGCTGCCGGATGGCTCCATCAAGACGTCGTTTAAGCCAAAGGCTGGCTTCAAGTGGCCGAAGATCAGCTTGCCAGAGCTCCAGATGCCTGATTGGCAGTTTGGATCCGGAGACCGGTCACCGAGTCCTGAACGGAAGCAGGAGAAAGGCGACAGTGACTTCCACTTGGGAATGAAAATGCCTTCTTTTGGGATTGCAGGTAAGGCACCGAAGATTCCCAAATTTGATGGACTAGACGGCATGCTGGAGTATCTCCTCCCGAAGGCAGACCTTCCAAAGCTGAGGATTCGGGACAACACCGAGGTTGATGTTATCGACCTGCCCGACATGAAAGGCCGGAATGTCATCGTCAAAACTGAGATTCCTGACGTTGACCTACCGAAACTGTCCGGCGATCTGAAGGTAGAAAAAATTACTCTTCCTAATGGTAAAGTCAAGAACATGCTGAACCAGAAATTCAAGGCCAACGCCAACATGCCATTGCCAAAGCTGTCAGGAGCTGACATCGATGACATCAAGCTGTCAGATGGCTCAATTAAGACGTCATTTAAGCCGAAGGCAGGTTTCAAGTGGCCTAAGATCACGCTACCCTCCCTCCAAATGCCTGACTGGGAATTTGGATCGAGAGAAAGATCTCTGAGTCCAGAGCAAAAGCACGAGAAAGGTGACAGTGACTTCCACTTCGGTGTGAAGATGCCTTCATTTGGTTTTGGAGGCAAGGGTCCGAAGATTCCCAAATTTGATGGTCTAGATGGTATGCTTCAGTACCTCCTCCCGAAGACGGATATTCCAAAGCTGAGGATTCGGGACAACACCGAGGTTGATGTTATCGATCTGCCCGACATGAAAGGTCGAGATGTCATCGTCAAAACTGAGATTCCTGACGTCGACCTCCCCAAATTGTCGGGCCATCTGAAGGTAGACAAGCTTACCCTGCCTGACGGCAGCGTTAAGAACATGCTGAACCAAACGTTTAAGGCCAACGCCGAACTCCCACTGCCAAAGCTGTCAGGGGCTGACATCGATGACATCGACCTGCCCGATGGATCCATCAAGACCTCATTCAAACCGAAGGCTGGCTTCAAGTGGCCTAAGATCAGTCTACCGGAATTCGATTTCCCCGACTGGCAGTTTGGATCCGGAGACAGATCCTCGAGTCCTGAGCGGAAGCACGACAAAGGTGACAGTGACTTCCACTTCGGAATGAAAATGCCATCGTTTGGCTTCGGAGGCAAGGGACCGAAGATTCCCAAATTCGATGGTCTGGATGGTATGTTAGAATACCTCCTCCCGAAGGCAGACCTTCCAAAGCTGAGAATCCGTGATAACACTGAGGTGGATGTGATTGACCTGCCCGATATGAAAGGTCGAGAAGTCATCGTGAAAACCGAGATTCCTGACGTAGACATCCCCAAAATGTCCGGCGATCTGAAGGTAGACAAAATCACTCTTCCAGACGGTAGCATCAAGAACATGCTGAACCAGAAGTTGAAGGCCAACGCCGAACTGCCACTTCCGAAGCTCTCGGGGGCTGACATCGATGACATCAAGCTGCCCGATGGATCCATCAAGACCTCGTTCAAACCAAAGGCTGGCTTCAAGTGGCCAAAGATCAGTTTGCCGGAGTTGCAGATGCCTGACTGGCAGTTCGGATCAGGGGACAGGTCACCGAGTCCCGAGCGAAAGCATTCTAAGGGTGAACAGGACTTCCATTTCGGAATGAAAATGCCTTCATTTGGTTTCGGAGGCAAGGGACACAAGATTCCCAAGTTCGATGGCATTGACGGCATGCTTGAGTACCTACTCCCGAAGGCAGATCTTCCAAAACTGAGGATCCGTGACAACACTGAGGTTGACGTGATTGACCTACCCGACATGAAGGGTCGGGATGTGATCGTGAAAACCGAAATCCCCGATGTAGATCTACCAAAGTTGTCGGCAGACCTGAAAGTGGAGAAGCTTACGCTGCCAGACGGCAATGTTAAAAACATACTGAACCAGAAGTTCAATGCGAATGCCGAGCTCCCTCTACCAAAGCTGTCGGGCGCCGACATTGACGACATTAAGTTGCCCGATGGCTCCATCAAGACCTCGTTTAAGCCAAAGGCTGGCTTCAAGTGGCCGAAGATCAGCTTGCCAGAGCTCCAGATGCCTGATTGGCAGTTTGGGTCCGGAGACCGCTCTCGATCGCCGAGTCCGGAGAAGGCTCATGCCGGATTCAGTATGAAAATGCACAAGTTCTCGGGAAAAGGCAAGCCAGTGAAATTTGACGGTATTTCCGACCTCCTTGCACACCTTATTCCACGTGGGCAGCTGCCCTCAATCAAGTTCAAAGACACATCGGTGGTTCACGTTATCGATGCACCAGACGGAAAGCGTAAGGTTTGGATTGACACTGAGATTCCTGACGCTGACTTACCAAAGATGCCGGCGGATGCTGACATCCAGATGGAGCCGCTTCAAGATGGCAGCATGCATCGCATATGGCGGCAGTCGTTCGATGTCGATGCTGACTTTGAGCTGCCCGAAGTGGAGCATGCTGAGATGGGCTCTTTGACCCTGCCTGATGGGAGCATCAAACGGACATTCCGACCCAAGGGAGGATTCCAATGGCCAGAGATTCATCTCCCAAAGTTCCATTTGCCAGACTGGCATTTCCACCATGGAAGCAGCAAGGAGCGTTCTCCCAGTCCGGAGCGAGGTCATGACGATCGCGACCATGGATTCAGCATGAAAATGCCTTCATTTGGCTTCGGAGGCAAGAGTCCAAAGATTCCCAAATTTGATGGCCTCGACGGCATGCTTGAGTACCTCCTTCCAAAGGCAGATCTTCCGAAACTGAAGATCCGTGACAACACTGAAGTTGACGTAATCGACCTGCCGGGCCTAAAAGGCCGCGATGTCATCGTCAAAACTGAAATCCCTGACGTTGATCTACCGAAACTGTCTGGAGATCTGAAGGTAGACAAAATATATCTTCCAGACGGTGGGGTGAAAAACATGCTGAACCAGAAGTTCAAGGCCAACGCCGAACTCCCACTGCCGAAGCTGTCTGGTGCTGACATCGATGACGTAAAGCTGCCCGATGGCTCCATCAAGACGTCATTCAAACCCAAGGCAGGCTTCAAGTGGCCAAAGATCAGTCTGCCAGCATTGCAGATGCCAGATTGGGAGTTTGGCTCTGGAAGGGGACGTTCTGCCAGTCCGGAGAAAGAAGGCCGTGCCGGCTTCAGTGTCAAAATGCCAAAGCTTTCCGGCAAGGCGAAGGGGCCTAAAACTCTTGGCATCAGTGAATTCCTAGCATCTCTGATTCCAAAAGCAAAACTTCCATCAATTCAGTTCCGTGACAACTCTACGGTTGACGTTATCGATCTGCCCGATGGCAAGAGAAGACTTGTGATCAACACCGAGGTTCCTGAGGCAGACTTGCCAAGTCTCCCAGCTGGAGCTGACATTCAGGTGGATACACTTCCTAACGGGAAGGTTCGCAAGGTGTGGAGGCAGACATTTGACTTGGATGCCGATTTTGATCTGCCTGACGTTGATGGTGCGGAGTTGGTGGAGGTAAACCTTCCCGATGGCGGTGTCAAGAGGTCTTACAAGCCCAAAGGTGGCTTCAAATGGCCGGAAATCAGCATGCCCAAGTTCCACCTGCCTGACTGGGAGTTCAGATCGCAGCGATCGCGGTCACAGAGTCCTGAGGATCCAAAGAAAAAGGACGCTTCTGGTGCCTTCCACATGAAGCTTCCCTCCTTCGGCTTCAAAAAGGGGAAGGCAGTCAAGGTTGATGGCCTAGATGGTTTGCTAGGGTACATTCTGCCGGAATCTGACATTCCCAAACTGCGCATTCGCAACAACACCGAGGTGGATGTGATTGACCTACCGGACGTGTCGGCACGTGACGTAGTCGTGCGAACGGAGATTCCTGAGGTTTCCCTGCCGAAGGTGAAGACTGACGGTCAGTTGATTGACGTCACCCTGCCCAGTGGTAAGCCTGCAAAGGTTCTCGTGCAGAAGTTTAAGGCGAACGCTGAACTGGCGCTGCCCAAGGTAGGTGGCGCTGATGTAGATGACATTACGATGCCAGATGGCTCGCTGAAGACGACTTTCAAGCCTAAGGCGGGCTTTGAGTGGCCGGCAATAAAGCTTCCGTCCCTTCAGCTTCCTGACTGGGACTTTGGATCTGGAGACAGTTCTGTCAAGGTGGAGAGGAAGAGCCGATCGCTCGACAGGCACATGCAGATGCCAAAGTTCGGTATGAAAGGCAAGGTGAAGGCGCCAAAGCTGGATAGCATTGCCGACCTGTTGGCAGGCATCATTCCTTCGGCAAAGCTTCCGGAAGTTCAGTTCAAGGATAACTCTGTCATTCAAATCACAGACTTGCCAGATGCCACTCGACGCAGCATCTGTATCAATACGGAAGTGCCGGAAGCCGACCTGCCATCGCTCCCTTCGAACACCGAGGTGATCACCGTTGATTTGCCGGACGGGAAAAAGAAGCACACTTGGGTGCAGCGGTTCGATGGAGACGTTGGATTCGAGCTGCCAGAGGTCGACGGCGCAGAGATTGACGTTGAAAATCTTCCCGATGGCTCCATTCGCAAAACGTACCGACCAAAACTTGGCTTCAAGTGGCCCGAGATATCCTTGCCCAAGTTCCACCTTCCTGACTGGCACTTCAAAGCGAAGGCGTCATCTCCGCGCAAACAGAAGCGGAAGGACAAGAAGAGGTCCATGACGTTGCCAGGGTATGGCATCTCCCTGCGGTCCAAGGGGCGCATCGACGGCGTAGGCGACCTCCTGTCTGTGCTGATCGTGAAGCCCCAGCTTCCGGCGGTACAGTTCCGGGAAAATTCCGAAGTGGACGTGCTTGAGCTCCCTCCAGACCACGCGAAACGTCAGGTGAAGATTCGCACCGAGATACCCGCCGTAGAGGTAGGCAGGCTGCCTAAAGGTGCCGTTGTTGATGACATCACTCTGCCCGACGGCAAAATCAAGCATGTCTGGATTCAAACGTTCGACGCTACCAAGGAAGTTGACCTGCCGGACTTCGAAGACGTCAGCGTCACAGACATGACTCTGCCGGACACTACATGGCGGAGGACATACAAGCCGCTCAAGGGCAAGTGGTCCTCTCTCCACATGCCAGATCTCAGCTTCAAGGTTCGCTCTAAGAGTGAGACGTCGTTAGATCGGATGCGACGCCCGAAGCGTACTATTGGTGATCGTCTCAAGGACTTCTTCGGCATCCGTGGTCGTTCCCACACTCCGCGAGGGCGCATAGACCTTTCCGCTCCCGATCTTACTGCGGATGTCGATGTCAGTCGACGTTCGCGTGCCAGTAGCACGGAAAGCATCGATGGACGTACTGAGTCGACCTCCAAGGGTGGTACGCTCAAGCGGCTTCGTGGTATGTTCCACGTCGATGGCAAGAAAAAGGTCAAGACGCCGTCTGTTGACATCAGTATGGAAGGTCCTGAGGCTGATCTCAGCCTACGATCTCGTGAGCGGTCACGGTCTAGCAGTGAGAGCACGGAACGCTCAGCTCGTGTCAAGGGGAAGGTGAAAACGCCAAAAATGAAGAAGGGTGGTCTTTCCTTCAAAAACCTGTTCGGAAAGAAAGACGGTGATATCGACCTTGAAGGACCATCCGTAGACATCAGCTTAGACAGTGAGAAGAAGAAAAAGAAAAAGAGAACGCCGAGCTTCAAGGGCATGTTTGCAAAGAAAGACGGAAAAGTGAACATTAAATGGCCCGGTGGAGAGCCTAAAGGCATTTGGAAACTGTTGGCCACTTACATACCTTCAGCTGAACTTCCGAACGTACACCTTTCTGACACGTCCAAAGTAAAACTCGTCGACACTCCCGACAAAAAGAAGAGAAAGCTGATCATCGACACTGACTTGGATGCAAGCTTCTCTGGCGACACAACCATCTTTGCCGACTATGACGAAGCTGTCCTTCCTGACGGCAACGTTAAGCGGCATGGTCGCCAGACGTTCGATGTTGATGCTTTGTTGGATGTCCCCGATATTGACGGAATCGATGTGAAACTGAACACCGAGGCTGACGGCTCAGTCGTGCGAACCTTCTCACCAAAATCTGGGTTCAAATGGCCTGACTTCAGCCTGCCATCTTTTGAATTCCCGGATATCAAGATGCCGAAGTTCGGTGTCAAAGGCAAGGGGAAAGGGCAAAAGAGCTACAGCCTACCTGAGTTACTGGCCGGAATTCTCCCCAGTGCATCACTGCCAAGCCTTCAGTTCAGAGACACCTCAACGTTGGATGTGATTGACCTACCAGATGGAAAGAGGCAGCTGGTGATCAACACCGAGATACCAGAGGCTGAACTAAAGGATTTGCCAGCAGGAGCAGACATACAGGTGGAAACATCTCCCGACGGTCCTCCTCGACGCATTTGGAGACAAACCTTCGACGTGGATGCAGACTTTGAGCTCCCAGAAGTACAGGGAGCTATCACAGACGAGGTCCACTTGCCAGATGGTACCATCAAGAGGACAATCAGGCCAAAGGGTGGTTTCACGTGGCCTGACATTCATCTTCCCAAGTTCCACTTGCCAGACTGGCAGTTCAAGTTTGGCCGTGATCGCTCTCCAAGTCCCACCAAAAAGGAAAAGGCTGATCACTCATTCGGCATGAAAATTCCGTCATTTGGTTTCGGTGGCAAGAGTCCCAAGGTTCCGAAATTCAATGGCATCGACGGTATGCTAGAATACCTTCTTCCCGCCGCTGACCTGCCAAAACTCAGGATTCGTGACAATTCTGAGATTGATATCATTGACCTTCCGGAGATGAAAGGCAGAGACATTGTCGTCAAAACTGAGATACCTGACGTAGACCTCCCAAAGCTGTCCGGTGATCTTAAGGTGGATAAGGTTACCTTGCCGGATGGAAACATCAAGAACATGCTCAATCAGAAATTCAAGGCAAACGCAGACCTTCCTCTTCCAAAGCTGTCAGGCGCAGACATCAGTGACATCAAACTGCCCGATGGCTCCATCAAAACCTCGTTTAAACCGAAAGCAGGCTTCAAGTGGCCTCGGATCACTTTACCTGCATTACAGATGCCTGACTGGGAGTTTGGAACAAGAGAAAGATCACCGAGCCCCGAAAAGAAACACGACAAAGGTGACGGTGACTTCAGCTTCGGAATGAAAATGCCTTCCTTTGGTTTTGGAGGCAAGGGACCAAAGATTCCGAAATTCGACGGTCTGGATGGCATGCTTGAGTACCTGCTACCAAAGGCGGATCTTCCTAAGCTTAGGATTCGCGACACCACTGAGGTTGATGTCATCGACCTCCCTGACAGGAAAGGACGCGATGTCATTGTCAAAACTGATATCCCTGACATTGACTTACCTAAACTGTCCGGCGGTCTGAAGGTAGACAAAATCACTCTTCCCGACGGTAGCATCAAAAACATGCTCAACCAAAAGTTCAAGGCGAACGCAG
>JARFNR010001142.1:3737-16392 GCA_030323935.1 Semibalanus cariosus
TTTGGCATACTTATTATTGTCCTAGAGGAGAACGCCGTGTCAATTGGCAAGCTTGTACCGACACAAAAGTGTTTTTTGGACACCCTAATATCATACGCATGAATCATATTTTAAATGTTATTTAATATTTTTTTCAAAATTTTCCTTTAAGAAAATACTTGTGGATTAAGCTACAATTGCGTGTGCGCAGTGCATGTACCGTGCAGACAAAACAATCACACTAAATATGCAATACATTCAAGCATGGGCTCATGTTAAGTCAGATACAATGCGAAGAAACACGATACGATGTCCTGCGCTGCATTTTCGCACGAAGACGGTCAGTGGCGATGCGCGCGCCGTCGCGCTACCTGCGTCAGCTCGTCCGGCGCAAAGTAGGGCCAGTAGTAAGGCCAGTACTCGGGGTCGAGGAAGTTCTGGGCGCGAATCATATCCAGCTCGCCGAGCACCATGTGGGAGCCCATGTCGGTGTGGGTGAGATAGAAGACATGCACCGGGTCGTAGTCGCATAGCCAGTCGTAATGTTTGTTGAGTGGCTGAAACGGCGCACCAGTGCTGCACTATAAGACTGTTGTGGTGGCGTTGTATCTCTTTGTCTCCACCCCAGGGGAAATCTCTCTGACATCTTACATGAGCGACCGGTTCCTGATGAATTTATCGAATTTTTCAAGGAGCATTTTGGTCCTAAATCGTTCGAGAAGGCGTGACATAGCAAGTCATTACTTCCATGTAGCAAATCAAAATGTAAATGTGGCTTATATAATACTAAATGAAGATTCCTGTTGGGATCAATGCCTGTCGATTGGTTGATTTTTTTAAAGAAACATATGTCACACTTTCGGACGCTAGACCGGAACCTCGAGGACATCTGTCATGCTGTTTGGGCGTATTGCCCAACCTCGGGGAGCATCACTCACGGTTTGTGTACGTCATTCAGAGTCGCTGCATTCAGGGAACGCACTAAAAAGTTATCGGTATTGCCTATTTATAACATTTCCCCGGAACAACCTTCCGTTACCAATGTCTTGGTGGCGCTTACAGATCTTACAGGTCTCAGAAACCCATTAGAAGCCCCTTACAAACCCAACAGCTTACAGATCTCAGAAACCCACATTACCTGTATTACACATACTGTACGATGTGTACTGTACCTGTACACATACTGTATTAACTTCCTCGGAAGCGTCAATACAGGAATGTAATGAAGTCAGATCCTTTTGATGTTTGAGAATGTGATGTTCGTACGGCTTCAGCATGATTCGCACCGTGTCTAAATAATAGAATAAACACCAATGTTTACTGGTGTCTGTCTGTCTAAATATTAAAATAAATAGCAATGTCTCGTTAGCGTCTTCGTATTCTATTCTGCAAAGTCGGTGCGTAGCTAGCACCGTCGGAAATTATAAAACGCACGATACTCAAGTCTCGCATACTCGGTTCATTAAAAGTTGTATACGTATACTTCCATTCAAGAAGTTTTACTTCAAAGGCACTTGTTTACGCTGAATGAGGTCTGTTTTTGGAGTTGGGCCAACATCGACAGTCACACTGGCTTGTGCGCGCTTGGAGCCAGATTAAGCACTGAGACGCGTATTGTTGTGAATAGCTAAGTAAAGTTTATCACTTCCGAGTGACGCCTAGTCTAAGCGTGTGGACCGCTTGTGCGCCAATTGCGAACGTATAGGTTCGTCTGACGTACCCAGGGGCGCAGCCAGGGGAGGCACAGGGGGCACATGCCCCCCCCCCCTCATTGGGCCGACCCCAACACTAAAAAATATCGCCGACGTCCCTGTTTGCGACTATTTATGGGCCCTGAAAAATATAGTGGCCTAAATCCGAGGAGATACTTTTCGCGCTTTTTTGGGGGGCTTTGCCGAGGGGGCCCCTGGGGATGCCGTGCTCCCCTTGCCGAAGGTCTGGCTGCGCCCCTGGACGTACCAAAAGTTAATGGGGAAAAATTGATATAAAAGAACGAGTCATATTCACACAATGTCACCACTATTAGACTGCGTCAAAGCTATTTTGGCAGTGTTTCGCTTGATTCCTGTGGCAAACCCGTCTTATTTCTCAACTAATTTGCATATTTGCCATTTGCATTTTGCATCTTTAGAAATGCTGTGCAACTACAAATTATAGCAGATACAAATAGTGCTCCAATACACAATTCCCTAATGTATCAATTTCCGAGCCATCTTATTCATCATTGGTACCTATCCCGTTTCTAACCATCGCTGCTGCTGCGCATGACATTGTAAATTTGTTTGGAGACATTGCCCATTTTAGAAAACTTCTAGGTTCCATCCACAGTCCACACGTATGCTATGGCAGTGTGTTGGCAACGTACAAGCTCGTTGATCCTATTTTGTTCTCATCGCGGACAGTGACGTCACTCTGCTGACGTCATTCCAGCAGCGGCTAATCAGGCCTCACCAAACGGCTGACCTAATCCAGTCATCTCGTTCCCGTGTGGGTGTGCACGACGAAACACCACCGCTAATCTTATCACGTATGAACACATTACAGTGAACTCGTCATTTCCGGAACCGACTGTCGCAATGCTGGCTTCATCAACGGTGTCGACAAAAACAAAATGACATACAGCACTGCTGACGTCACCGAGGCTGTTGACGCGACGCTAACGCATCTGCTGACTGGGTGGCGCAGTTTCGATAGCGTCACGATTGTTGACGCATTCCGTTCGTTTGAGGAGATGATTCGTCTGACGTAATATCTGCGACACGTTTCGACCCTACAATAGCGCGTGCGGCACCTCACTGAAGTCAGAACTGAGCGATGTAGAAGTGCATGCAGCCGCAGGATGACCTGAGAGACTTCAAAGCTCGGTTACATGTAGATCATTAACATCAGTCACATGGCGGTCGAATGGTGTTGTGCGCTCAGCTGATTGATAGGCAAAGCTATCGTTTTTATCAAATTAATCCTCTCATATTTCTCTTTATGTTAATCAAATGCATCAGCCAATAAATACGATTGCGTAAAGCTTTAGGATAAGTCCTGAAAGCGCTCATCTTTATCAAAACTATTTTGTTGGAGAACAAAGCAACTACGTAACTTTTATGAACGGGGATGGGAAAGGGAACGGGAACGGGAACGGGGAACGGGAACGGGACAGCGCCATCCACATCCCAAACCAATTGACGATGTAGGTCACAGCCCATATCAATTGACGATGTAGGCCATATTCCGGACTAACTGATCAGCTGTCCTACGTCGCATACCAGACCAACTGTCATCGTAAAGGCGTCGAAAGGCGCTCATCCTGCGTCACACCGCTGATCAACTGATGGCCTATTGATCGAGCCCTGCTTCTGACGGCCGCGTGCCTACTGGTGACGTCCTTAGACTGTCGACAGGCGCGACAGGCGGGCTCAGCGCGAGGCGTACAGGCTTGACAGGCGGGCTCAGCGTCAGGCGTATAAATTCAGCCGGGGTCAGACGGTAAGGAGCGACATGTGAGGTGACTGCTCACAGCACGCCATGAGTCTCAGAGGCTCGGCACAGCCATTAGCTTTCCAGCTGAGCTTCAATTTATTTGTGATGCGATAGTTTATTTTGGCGAGGATTAATTCATCTTGAAATGAAAAGTTATGGCCAATGTTAATGAGCACGCGAACTACTCTGACAGAGGTGAGGGTGTACTTGTCTTTCAAACTTCCCTTGCATGCCATTTTTTTGGTGAAAATGTTGTTTGGGCTGCATTTTTCAAGAGCGCAAATTCGTTCCTATCGTCCACATATCAAAACATAAACCTTTCAGCCCCAGGAAACCCACAACAAAACTTCCACCACTTCAAGCATAAAAAACTTGGTGGAACACGAAATCATAAAGTTTGCATTGTCAATATCCAAGATCCCATCACGACATCAAAACAGTTACATGGTTTGTCTGGCCATTTTTGTGGATCAGTAAGGCCAATGGTGTTCCCTAAAAGTGATTTTTGGAAGCCGAGTTGTTTTATCCAGCTTCCGCTTGCTTCCACTCATCTGTCTCAGCAGAACAGCAAAACAAATGGTGGAAACATGCGCGTTGGATTAGCGCAATGCACTCCCGCCATCCGACACTTTCCGTCATGGAGTCACGTCTAGCGACCTGGAACTTCTGAATCTCACCACTCTACTCTGCTGCCTTGGCAATTATCCATTTCTCCCATTAAACACGATTTTCTTTACTTCACCAAAAATCCCCAGCCACCGCCAACACTCAGCGCCTGAGCAGTGTTTTGAACGGCTGATTGCTCGAGTTCAGATCCGCTGGAAACGCTCTGGTTGGCAGCTCGCCAGCGCTGGCAAAATATGGAGCCGGGCTGGCGGGCCGCGATACTGTTACACGGCGATGACGTCATCCTGGAGCCGCGCCCGAACTCGTCTAACAGCCTGTCCCGTGGAGTCCAGACGACCTCAGCAGGTCAGCTCATCACCTCGGAGTATACAGATTGTCCCTAGTGACCTCACCAGTCCGGGCAATCCATAGACGTAGGAGCCGGGGGAGGTGGGGCAGGGGGGTCCATGGCCCCCTCACTTTTCGGCTATTTTTGCTAAAATATTGTATTTAGTTTTGTGATCAAAATTGTCGATGGCAAAACGATCGCCAAGACGAGAAGAGTCCAAATCTGCAAAGAAATCTTTCATAAGGGAGGTTGGGTTTCTCTCAAGACGAGATCAAAGTTGCACTGCCCCACACACTTAACGTGACGTTCTTACATCCCTGAGCTTATCATCCCAGGCTATACAGGCTGACTGCCTCTCAGACTGACTGTCTCTTCAGACCTCAGCAGCTCAGCCTTTATTTCCGAGAGGAATAGAACGTCTCAAGGCCCATTTTGTAAACGTAAAAGAGAGTTTGCAGGAATTTCATTTAAGTTTATGAGGCTTAACTTATCGGGTTGCAACGTACGTCCTTAATTACAGATGTACAATTAAGATCAATATTCGACAAACGCGTTTGACAGATATTTGTTCTCCGAGTCATGTTTGGATCGCATCTGATCGCTAAACAAGTGTTGGAGTGGTTTATTTCAGTGGTTCAAGATGTGACAGACCACTATTATAGTTAGTTCCTTTTCACCAGGCTGGCCGAGCACGAGACCGGTGGGTCATGGTCGCAAGTTGCGCAACCACCACCATATGTAAGGGAGAGTCGCGCGTCAGCGCGCGCTGCTCCTAAGCCCAAACACGCAGAATAATAATGCAACTATTTTTACAACATGAACACTTCTGTGTGCAAATTTTCAGCCACATCAACCCAGTACCTGCGGAAAAATAATTATCTGAAAACCATGGCGACGGTCGGACCGCTCATACGTATAGATTTCCCGCTAGTTTACGGTTCAGACCTCGCGTCCGCTCGGTAATCAGCACCGTCACCCACGCATACGTAGCTGAGCACGCAGCAGCCGCTGATGACTTGCTCGTGTGTGACGCAAACGCAGCCGGATATTATCCTCGTTTCCGTCATTAGCTTTAGTTTCCAGTTATCACACGTCAGCGGTCAGATGAGATGAGATGACAATGTTGTGAGCGTCATCCCCGATGCGACTGCGTCACAGGCCAAAGCTATTATATTTCTAAGTAACCGGATCATGTTTTTGTTCGTGCACCGTCATCTTGATGACAAAGTATCTCATCCACCCTCGTAGTCTTCGATTTCCCATTTAATCCCATCAACCATGTCACCAGGACCATGGGTGACCGTGACTGTGACATGATCTGTCACAGGTCACCAGGACCAGAGGTGACCGTGACTGTGACATGATCTGTCACAGGTCACCAGGACCAGAGGTGACCATGACTGTGACATGATCTGTCACAGGTCACCAGGACCAGAGGTGACCATGACTGTGACATCATCTGTCACAGGTCACCAGGACCAGAGGTGACCATGACTGTGACCGCTGCCACGGCCGCCTCCTCTCTCCTCCTCTCCATCAGCCCGGTTCCCGGTTCAGGGCGGATGCCGCGGCCGGCTGGCACCTCTCCGTGTCATGTCAGGCCACTGAGACACGAGTCAGTGTCACTCGGTGACAAGACTGAAGTGAACTGCGCCGCTCGCCAGCCGACGACTGACCTGGTGCGCTGAATTGTACGCATAGCGCACGCGTATTTACAGCGAGAGGCGACCGGCGGCTGCGACTTTGACACAGTCGGCGCTGACTTTGGCCCGTTCTGGGTAAACGTCGTGCGAGGGTCGCGATCTATCAGCCGTCTGTCATCACCAGCGACCAGTTAGTGCCAACTTGGCCGCCAAAACAGCGTGGCGTGAGAGCCGCACTGATATAGTTCGCAGACCGCAGTACCATTGGCTTCGGCACCAGTCTTGGGACCGAGGTGTATGTAAATGACCCGACTATTTTATTGGATCTCCAAACAGAACAATTTAAAACAAAATACAAACTTGTTTGGAATGGGTCGCTTCAGCGAACTTTAACTTAAATGAGTTGTTTTATTTACATGAATCATGCGCATATATGTAATCCATTGATCGAAAGGTTCAAGTTCAACCACATACGAGTACGAGCCTTCAATACACGCATTGGTAGCTTTCTTTGATTATCCTCTATTTCATCCATGTTATAAGGCACTTAAAACGCACAACAATGTGTGCAAGATATCGGGGTCACATCATCTGTTGTTGTTGCTCAATTCCGGTTTCTCTTTTATTGTTGTAAGTTGTAACATTTATAGCATAAATCCATAAGGGAAACACCGTTAGCTTCGTGGTTTAAGATACTCAAGGTATTGTACCGAGTGATCCTCCATGAGTGCCGATGCCGATACCGATGCCACCCACACCTACACTGGAAACGGGCCAGTCGGCTACGCGCCTGAACAAACACAAGCTAAGTGACAAACCGCTCAAGTAGCGGACACATGTGGTCTTGGCAATAACCACTTGGCGCAGTTAGATTGCGCGCCTGGTCCCACACGACAGTTCTAAGATTCCAATCTTTGAGCCAAACAAAATATACCTAACGCCTACGCCTAGGCTAACTTACGCCTAGGCTAGCTTACTAGGCATTGGGTTATGTCGTAAATATGTTTTCCTCGAGGAACAAAAGGACCTGCGTTTTGCACTGGGGCACGCATATAAACAATTATACCGCCAGAGATTTTCGGTTTGAGACAACTTCGAACTTTCGCGGCCAATATAAGAATTGACATACCTATTCTGTCAACGTACCTATAGCAAATGGCGGTCCTACCACGATCGGTTAGGAATTATTCAATTAGATGAACCGAACCATAGGTGTGTATTTGAAGAAAAAAAATCATTGGGGGTGCTACGGGTGTGAGAGGGCCCTTACCAGACCTGAGAGGGCCCTTGGCAGGCCTGAGAGGGCACTTACCAGACCTGAGAGGGCCCTTGCCAGGCCAATATTGGGGGTGCCAGAGCACCCCCAAAGAGATATAAATCCACACCCCTGAACCAAACCCTTATGTATTCCCGGGGACATCCCACAAGTAGTCTTCCCCTGAACACTCGAACATCAATTTCACCGTCTACTGCTGCTCCATTGTCACATGCCAGCCGCATGATTTGGAATGTAAACTTGCATTAAGCGGGCACATCAAGAAAAACAGCAAATATCTGGCAAATTCAGATATGACTGGGAAAATAAATATAACCGAACTTAAACTAACCAAACCTAACCTGCACCTTTGCTTGCCACAATATGCTGTTTTGTGGTCTCTGCTTATTGCAAGTCTATACATGCTTCAAGCCTGCTTATTGCAAGTTTAAATGCATGGTATAAAACGTCCAGAGCCGAAGACTCGCGGACAATTCTAGCTTGCTTATACGGCTTTGGATTCGTTTGGTTTGATTGCTTTGGTTCGGTCAGTTATTTTTATCTACCAGGGTTTACATGGAATCCTCTACTGATCGCAAGCTTACATAACCATACACGCATACCAGCCAGGACAATAACAACGATGGCGATTGATTTCGACAACACTGCCGCGTCGCCGTCTGGGGTAGGTCTCCAAAAAGTGACGTCAGCAAGGGTCTAAAATAGCGCATGGCACACACACACACATAGGATGCCACTATGAATGTAGGTAATTAGCACCTATTGGGCACAACCGGCGTAGAAGACGGTCTGTGCATTCAGTGGCATCCAGGTGAATCATATCGTCTGATGCTGTCTGTATTTATATTGCGTCTCGACGGAAAAAGCGCTGGTGCAATGTATTGGAAAATGCAGTAGGTACAATATGTGTACTGCTGCTAAAACTGCTAATGAAACCAAGAAACGGACATAAGTATTAATCAGCGATATAGAAACTAGAGTTACAGAATTCTGGTCCCAGCGTCCGAGCGCTGAGACCAGAACTGGTCACGGCCGAGCCTGAAGCTGTGACTGGCCAGGCCAACCATAGAGATCATATGTACCTTCATGTATATATGATTTCTGAGGCCAACGCCATAGGGTTAGCATTGCAGCGTCGTGACTAAAGATGTGACTTGCCAGCTCATTTCGTGGCCGTGACTAGGCTGTGACCAAAAATTTAGGATTTTCTGCACCTCTAATAGAAACGCGTCATTGGATCGAAATATAGAATAAGCGATATTCTTGAAGAGACCATGGTCATTTCGTAATCGGCCAATACATCTTTAAATCCAGATTTTATTAACTATACTGCTTCAATCAATATCATTCGAGCCGTCTCTGCTGTTCACTATAGTGGCGTTTCGACGGTTATCTTTACCGCGTATCCGTGCCGGGTAACTATACTGATTACTGGCACCCATGAAGAATATATGTACCATTTACCAAGACCACTTCCCAGAAGTAATTCTTTATAAAATATCGTAGTATTGTTTAAAGTAAACTTTGTAACTCGTGAGCAGGTGCGTAGCTGGAAAATCGCAGACCAGACCAGTCACAAATGAAAACACATCAACGCATCAGTCAACTGCAAGACCTCTCTCTCTCCAACACAAATATACACGGACATTGACTTCTGCCAGACCACTACGCTGAGGTTATCTACCCTAGCTATCTGACACATCCTATACGCACACACCAACCCTGCAGGCTCCCGAGGAGCGCAACCCGTGCGTTTCACGACTCAAACGCCGGCGCCGGAGGCGAGCGCGACGCGCTTGGGCGGTCGGCGACAATTGCGGCGCACGTCACTCACCGGCGAGTAGGCGGTCGGCGACGAGTAACTGTTGGTGGAGTAGGAGCCGCTGCGCGGCCCGCTCGTCTCGCGCGTCACCTTGTAGCTGTAGCTGGACATGCTGAAGCTGTTGTGTTGCTGCGCCGCTGCTGGGCTGGTGAGAGGGACACTGACTCCACCTGGCCTCCGACCGTCGACTGCGGGTGGCCCGCCGAAGTCCCTGCCGTCCGCCGCCGCCAGGGCCGCCGAGAATAGGCGGCGACCGGAGCGGAGGAGGAGTCTGGAGCGGCACCGCCCCCGCCCCCGCCCCCGCCGACCTCAGTCGACACCGGCTGACTCACCGCCCTGCTATTCCCGGACCGGTTTAGCAGCCGACACGCGTGAATAACACGGCTCTGGAGAGGAGGGTGGAAACGAAGGGACGAAGACCTGGATTGATCTATTGGCCTCGATCCAACAACAGGGCCAAAAACTCGGTCGTTCGTTGATCAAGCAGCTCAGCATTTTCGTGTCTGAGCCTAGTTTAGCTTATCAATAAAAAGGAACCACTTTTCCCAAAATGATCAATAAACAATCGAAAAAGTGGCAATGAAATCGGGGGTTTATTTATGCACCCAATGGCGACCTATTTAGTGTCGGCGATTTGTTTCAGGGACATTGTCCAGCGTTGAGCAGATTTGAAGGAAAAACACCAGATATGTCGCGCTTTCAATAGTGAAGGGAAAACACTGATCATGAACTCCGAAAGAAGTATATGGACTTGCTTTTTAATTTGTCCAAACTTCCCATTTTGAATTAGGGAATAATTGTATTTCATTGTAAAATGTATATCAATCATTTATATACCATAACGGTAGCCTAAGAATTTGTTGCTAAACAATCCGAAGGTCATAATTTTCCTTTCACTACGGCATCATCAAATGTTAGGACAATACAATAGGCAACCCCTCCTGTTAGAGAACGGTGGTCTCTAGCAACCCATGGTGCATCCCTGAACCATTCGGCCCTAGGCGAGCACCGCGCGGTGCATCCATAAGTCAGCCGAACCGGGCGGCGACCACTGCGAGCCAGTGACGCACGCCGTCAGTCAGAGCTGTCATCGGCAGGCACGCGTCCAAGCGGAGGGGCTCATTACGCCCCCACACTCCCCTGGCAGCCTCCACTTTACACTGTTTTGTGACGTTCCGTCTTACGCCGCCGGCATCTGTCGGACAGAGGTGTCTCTGCGACCTTCGGAAACTTCTGAACCGCGGTACCACAACAAGTCGCCCTTACAACACTGACTGTGAATCTTTAAAAAGAGTACTCGTGCTGGTTCTTGTGCCAGTCGCCGCAAATCACGTATAGCACTCCTCGTCGCAACACTGCAACGGCAGGTTCGAAACACAAAATACAGGTTGAAATCGTAGTGTATTGAACCAAGAGAACATCGACCATCGACATTGTTCACCACAGAGCAGAGCCCCGTCTGCCTTCCTCCCCCGCGCCGCCTACGAGTGCTCCTTGCTGAAGTGGGCCACCTCCCAGTCTGCTTTCACCTCCAGATCATCTTCAATCTTGATGCCATCCGCCTTCAGCGTAGCGATCTGGAACTTGGGGTAGGCGCGGCAATCGCGGTAGAAGCACACCGTCATGCACTGGATGAGCAGCTCCCTCGCAGCTGCCTCGGAGAGAAGAGGCTTACCATCCATCTTCTCGCGGAGGAGGGGAGTAGCCAAGTGCGCGCCGAACCCAGACGCTACCTGCGGAGCTGTGTAGGCCGTCCCCAGCTTATCGACGAACCCAAGGAAAGGCTTTCCCTCCTCATCCAGCCCACCAACGACGAAAGTCGTCCAGAGAGGGTCGAACCGCGAGCGTCGGTTGTAGAGCACACGCGTCAGCCAGCAATGAAGAGAGGGCGCGTGGGTGACGATGCCGTCGTCCAGGCACTCCTCGTCGATCATCTTCTGGTCGATGATGTCCCGAAGGAACTGGAAGTCGGCGTAGTCGCCGGTGCAGCCGAGGATGACGTGGTCGTTGACGCGCAGCAGGCGGCCGATGTCCTTGTAGCGCGCCAGGGAGCCGTACGAGCCGAGCTTGTCGGCGGCGATCATGACGCCGCCCTCAAACTGCAGCCCGATCACCGAGGTACCGGTGGTGATAGGAGCCTGCGGTAGCGACAGCATGTCAATGGCGGAATGTCATCATCACCATCACGACTGTGAATATTGGGACGCCTGTTGGAGAAGACTTTGCCTGTGCGGCTTGAGGATCAAAGCGAAACAAAGGGAGACCACACCATAGCTGCCCAATCGCGCTGGGTACAAAGGTTATGTCATCGGGACAAGCCCAGGTCACGGTCGGTGCTAAGGGCCACACATATGTCAAACTGACAGGACTTCGACAGGAGTTGGCAAATGGAGCAGGCACGCACAAAGATCGAGTGCAGCAGCGGGAATCCAAGAATCAAACGAGATGACAGATCCTTGGCAAAAGAGATCCAACACCATCATCACAAGTAAATCCCAGGAACCATGCTAATGCAACATTCTCTGAACAGACATGTGCTCCCTCGGGTAGTCTTAGCCGACTGTCAGTATTAATGCTAAACCGACGAGACATTCGCGGGCAAAAAAGGCGGACAAACGAACTCAGACTGATGGTGCTGTCAATGCGGCCGGCGCAGACAAACGAGGACATCGAACAGCCGCCCCAGGCTTGGCACGACACAGGGAGACCAGACATAGAGAATGCCAACACAATGATTGACTGTTAATACAACTTGGCAAATGTAAACGGTCTCTAAAACCGAGATACGCATATACAATGTATCCGTACCAAACTGTATGACTGCACCCCTCACAACTATGTAGTAACTACTGTCTGCTTACTGCTATGAGCTGCTAAGCTGAACTAAGCTGTCTCCGCTGTCCGTTAGGCTGCTAAACTGAGCTGATCTGTCTAGGCTGTCTACTAAACTAAGCTGAGCTGCCTCAGCTGGTTGTCGAGCAACTCACTTGCCTGTGAGCGTGTGTTGGGGCATATTTCTGCTTTCTCACCTGTGAGCGTGTGTTGGGCAGTTGGCGCGGCTGGTGTTTCGGGCCCGTGTACCGGTAGTGGGACGGGTCGAACGGCTGCCTGCCCTGCAGTGGCATCAGGTCCATGGCTGCGGTACCTGCGACAGGACGCGAATATAGTTCAGTCGGCAGATCAATACATCTCCGTTGCGGTACACACAGGCAGAGCCGCTGCCAGCAGCAGCGATACAACATAAAACGGCGATACACGATCAAACAGGATTTCGTCAGCATCATATCAACAGTTGATAGAATATATTGTATTGGTCGTGAGCAAAGTTTGACAACTAGCGTGACAGTACAACCGTACTGTGGTCGGCCCTGCTCGACATGATGACATGGAGATAAATCCACCGATGCCTCGCATTGTTGACGACATACATCAATGGATAGACTTAACACGCGCCCTGGAGGGGGGGGGGCGAAATCCGCCCCCCCCCCCCCGCCGCTTTTTAGGGG
>JARFNR010002253.1:4241-16388 GCA_030323935.1 Semibalanus cariosus
CGCGGCAGACGCGGCAGACGCGGCAGACGCGGCTGACGCGGCTGACGCGACCCCGGTGCGAACGTCGGCCGTATGGCGAACTTTGCAACTTGGTCGGCTAATGCAGTATTTCGGGCTGTCAGGCATCATCAGTGGGGAGTTAGGACTCCCCGGCGGCCGCCCGTTCCGATAAAGGTCGCCACTTGGATGTGCTAAAACGGACAAGTTCGCCGAGACGAGGACTCAACACCTCCGCTCGGCGCCGGTGTTCGTTTCGAGGTATTGGAGCGGCCCGCGATAGCATAAATCTGAGGTTTCCGTCGCCGACGCGTGGCTCGCAGAGTGCGCGGTTTCAAGTCGCCCGTGCACTTAGGTGGGTATTGTTTTGCCTGGTGGGTATTGTTTTGCCTGCGTCGGGAGGGTGATGGATGTTTCATCTGACTAAGAGGCATCGACGACTGCCTCGCAGGCGGGCACCCAGGATACGGCGCAAACAATGTCACAATCATACGGAACAACACACGTACAAGATAACTTGTGAAGAGAAACTGGGTGTTGAGCAAAACATCCATTATTAACTCGCCAGGAGAGGCAGTGTTTTCGAAACCGGAGTGGTTTGTTGGTTTGTTCGTGCGTGCTGTCCGAAATGTTTGACACTTCGGAGCTCGGAGTTAGGAGATAAACTTTGTGCAAATTACTGTTGGCCATATCGGCGTAATTTAGGCATAACACATACAGCCATGATAGACAAAAAGACAGGTGACCTATCATTGCTGTCTTTCACGCCAACCTTTGTTTTTTCCTGCACGGGCTGTGCACTGACCTGTGCGTGTGTGCTGTACCCGCAGTACTGACCCGCACGTGTGCCGTACTGACCCGCACATGTGCCGTATGACCTGTACTGACCTGTACATGTGTGCTGTACCCGCCTACTGACCTGTACGCGTGCTGTACGGGTTGTCGCGGTGCAGCGGTGACTGACTGACGTGATTCTCAGTACGGCTGGGCGTGCTGACTGGACCCGCCGCCGGCACCGCCCCCGCAGAGTACTCCTGGTAGTAGGTCGTGCCGTTCGGACGCTCGGGCGCGCCGTTTGACGCCAGGGCGGCGCCCGCCGGTGACGGGAAGTAGCCGTATGATGTGAAGCTCGCTGGAAAACACCCGGGGGCGGTCAGAGCAAGGCACCGGGCAAGCGAACATCACATACGCTAAAATGCATTAGAGCTGCCAGTTTTGTAAGCGCTTTCTCACGAGTGGTGGGTGTCAATAACCCATCGATATTTCGTGGGATTCGATAACATGATTTGGGATTCGGAAGTATTTAGTGGATGCCAAACTTGACATGGATAATGCAAAAATTGGTTGATGTGCGGGGTGGGTAGTTGCACGTCAGACAAATGATAGCTCTAATACACACATGCATTTGATTACGCATTAAAGAAAAAACGTGCCCAGGCACGCCAGATGTTTGGTTTTAAGGCATCCTTTACACCCAAACGACGGAATACCTGGCACGAAGAACCGCTAAGGACACGAAACGAAGCGAATATGCACTGGAGTCACACGCGGGCACCTGCTATTACACTTTTTTTAATCAGCATAATGTGTGGGGACAAAATATAAATATGAACGGCAGTATATGGTTACAGTTTGCGTTAAAAAAGCCTTTCCCGAGGCTTCGCTCACAGATCAACAATACACAACACGCACTCATCAATTCACAAAAGAGTCCGCTCGCAACAGGCGAAATAAAGGAGACGACTGAGGAAGGTAGGAACGAACCTAACGCGAACTAGCTAGAGAGAGAGAGGTAGAGAGGTAGAGAGAAATCACCTAATGACTAGCTAGTACAGCGGCTATTGTATCACTGCATCTCACACATCAGCAAATTGCTGCTGTCTACACGAATCTAATATCCGGGGTAATATCCGAGAACTGCTAACTCTTCACTCACCCTCGCTTCAATACACTCTAAGAATGTCGTCTAGCACTACGAATATTCCGCCTCTCTATTTGGCAGGCGAGTCCACTCGTCTAGATCTAGTGTTAATATCATCGAGCGCATTTGCTTCTAAAGCCTCGGTCGTAAATACGGGACGAAGCCCGCTACGGGAGATCCACCTAAATCCCTACGGCTACTGCTATGTATTTGGCAGATATATAGTCGGACTACACACTCATTAGGCATTATCCTTACCTAATTTATTGCCTGCGGGATTCGCCAGTGAGCGCCGGCTAGCGGACGCCACTCGCTCGGTGTCAAATTAGCATCAAGTAGAGTCGCCGAGCGGAGATCAGGCAGCTCCTCCCACCCTCTCTACTGCGTTCACATCTCCTCCCACCCTCTCTACTCCGTCCAGAACCCTCCGCTCAACAACCCAGCCCAATCCAGACAAGGGAGGGATTAGGGAAATATTCACCTCTACTCCTTCATCTAGATTATCCCCGCGACTGCGCATGCCCGGCTGAGTGGAGGCGACTATGGGTGGTGGTCTAGCGACAGGGCGACTAGGCGACTAGGCGTGCCAGCGGCGGAGGCGGCGGCGGCGCTTACCGGCCGGGTACGCGGCGGTGGCGGGGTAGGCCTTGATGGCAGGCTGCGGCGGCGCGGGCCGCACCCGGGCCGGCGCCGCCACCAGAGTCGGGGTATAGGCCAGTCCTGCCGCGGCACAGGCACACACCGGTCACTGCGCGCCGCCCCCCGCCGCCGCCCCCGCCACCGGCACGCCTAGTCGCCCCGCGCGCTGCCGCCAACCGCAGCCTCCCCGCCAAAGATGACACACGCAGCCACGAAGTGACCCCCACGCTAACAGAGGATGTAAAGTGACCCAGAGTCGGAAAGGGAAGTCGCCTTTCGCTACCAGAGACAGGAAGGTGCATTGGTTCTGCACACGACCCTTTCTCTAGTCTGGTAGGTGGCGCCACAAACTTGCAAAAAATGAGTTGCGCAGTGGTTGGTTCTGAATTTAACATTAACAAGGCAATCTACAATGTGCCCACCTCACATTTTTGGATCATGTTGGCAGGGACACAAGCAATTCCCAATTGAAGCTTGTTACTGTAACACATATTGTATCCTCTCCCAATACATTTTAGGGAAATTGAGTCCTCTACACCTGTAATATCCTACGCACTGAGTTCTCAATTCGAGAACCTATAAGAGTCAGCTAGACCTGCACCAATGTATTGATCAGCTGTCTACAATTGACCGGGACCAACCAGGAGAACCAGGAGAACCATGTCTGAACCATCACTTCGATGTTTTTCAGTCCGGTTAGCTGGGGCGGCCATTTGCTCTCAGACAAACAATCAACGATAACACCGTGAGTCCGACGTATACAGGCATTGCACATTGAAGACACACACGCACGCAACACACAGAGCACGAGGAACATTGGCGTCACCAGCGCAAGCATTCCGCGGAAGAACACACAAAACAGAAACAGCGCCGTATCCGTCCACCAACGGCAACGACGGAAATATGCAGTACATATAGATGTTTTAACAGCAAACCACGATATTGCACAGAGATACACGCTCAATGGATAAGTTAAGTCATTCAAGAAGACATCTGAAGCTGAGGCGGTATGGAGCGACATTGAAAGAGTATACCGTTCCATATCAAAAGACATTGATGTCGGTCCTGCTTCAAGGCAGGTGGTCGGAGGTGCATCATGCGACGAGATTGATAAAGTGATCAGTCACGTGATAAGGTGATCAGTCACGTGATAAGGTGATCAGTCACGTGATTAAGTGACCAGTCACGGTGCCGAGTAACACAAACAATGACACCGGACAAAGTCCAGCTCAAGTTAAAGCAGCGTGGGATTAACGGTGATGGAGCCCCGCCAGCTGGTTTGATATGCAATGACATGAAAGTGACGGTTAAAGCGCAAAGACAAAGCGAGTGTTCCACTTCCTGCGTGGTGTGCAATCGCACTACTCTGCTCAGAAGCGGTTTAAAGTGAGGTGCTTGGGATCAAGCTAAGTAACTGGGGTTAAGCCTGAAGGGACGGGAATGCAATGCATTTAAAGCAAACTTAAACTTGCTATCTGATTGATATATCATATTGTAACACATTTTCTATGCAAATGATTTGCGAAGTCAATTCGTGACATGTAATATTTTGCATTTTATAACTTGTAAAAGAACAACAGCTCCTAATTGATCTTCAACGATTACATGGCACAGTGGATAAAACGAACTTTATGGGACATATTTATGTGCTAAAATTAAATGGCAAGGAAAGCACTCGCCGGTATAGTAAGCTGTTCGATGGTTTAACAAGGGCCCTTAGAGTTAAGTGAAAAGGTCGTCAACGCCTCATTTAACCTACCGGTACAGCTCCTTCCTAACTTACATTACCAATCTATTCCTAGTGGCAGAAACCGAAGCTGCCCCTACAGTTGCTAGCAGCCAAATCGGCAAACAGAAGGGACGTAGCGACTAAGAGAGAAGGAAGTCAACTGGACTATCTACAACGCGCACCAAATGCCAAGTTTTTCACCACTAACACCGAGGACCAAGATAACGTCATCTACAGAGAACAGGGCGTGGCTCACCAGCCCTCTTCCGCGTTACATTTGCCGCTCGCCGACACCGACGACGGCCCAACAGCGACCCACGTATGGACAAGTATACCTGAGATAGTTGACGCAGCCCCGCCAGCCCCGCGGCAATAAGCCCCGCTCGTGCAGCGCGCGTGCAACAAACCGCCGCCGGCCACTCGGCTGGCCGACATCCAAGTGGGTCGGCGAGGCCATCCACGGCGCCGCGGCTTTGACTCGACGACAGGACCATCATAACTGGCCGCTCAGAAGCAGCTCAGACCCAGCGCTCTGCTGTCGCCAGCTGGCCACTGCCCAGACCGCCGACGCGCTTCACACGCCAACCGCGGCCAGCGTCCACGTGCCCGCGACCCTCCCTTAATCCCTCCGCGGCGCTCCCTGCCCTCCCTGGGCTCCCGGGACCGTCCGCCACACGTAGAACGACATTGGGGCGGTCGACCCGGCGGCCGGCCGCTCCGACCCGCCGGGCAACAGCAGGAAGTAGGGGTGCGTGGCGGCGGCACGGCGGCGGCCACCCACCGCCTGCCGTCTGCCGCCGAGGCGACCTCACAACGGCAGAGCATGCAGGCCGTACAGGCCCAGCTCCGGCAGGTAGGGCACCATCTGCGCCGGAATATTACCTGCGTAGGGGAAGCCGAAGCCCGCGTAGCCCGAGTAGCCGCGGCCGGCGTAGGCGGCGTACGCTGCCGCCGCCGGGAAGCCTGCAACACGCCCCGGCGAGGTCAGGTCAGGTCAGGTCAGGTCAGGGGAGTCACATCACATCACATCACGGCGCGGGTGACCCGCCGTCAGTTGAAATTGTGTATGAAGTGCCATGACTTGATTGTATTTAAGAAGTGAATACTTTGACACCATTGACCAATGCAACAGAGCAAAAGTAGATTATTTGACATTATTAAATATTGGACGGCGGGTCGCCCGCGGGTTCAAACACAGGAGAAGCGCGCGTATTCACATCGTTTGCCAGCAGTGGACTAATAGCGTCTATAGACTATATTATACAGTACCTATTCATTCCCTCAACCTGGTGGTACTCAGCTAGATATGCGATCGGGTCAAGCGAACCCAGCTTAGACGCAGTAAGCTACGGAGCCTATGCTAACGTATTGTTCCACTGCCGCAAAAAGAAGGGATACATATTAACGAGGCAAAATTTGTGGTGATAGTTTTAGGAGCGGTTCATTATTAGGAGAATGTCGTCATACCAGGTCTTTGATATAAGGACCAATTACGTTATAGGCGTTCTGGAAAAAAAGTTTAATTAAATTCGTTGGCTTTTGTTGGATGTTAATGTTAGAACCCAGAAGAAGGAAAGCCCAAAGCCCAGAAACAGAAGCCCATTTAAAGAAGACACCATGGGAAAAGAAGCGGAGTGAACCCAGCAGCCATGCAAGTCACAGGTGTCCACAGAGAAGCATTAACACATGACGCGTGTAGTGAAACGATGCTAAGACTACCGAAAAACAAGTGATGTTTACTGTTCAGGAACTACTCTACAAGCTCTACCACTGAATGCTGCTCTTTAATGGTCGGGAGCGCCCGGCTGGTCGCAAACAGCCGTGTTTTGGGTCAATTTGAAAGCGATCCAGTTACTCGGCTTTGCATGATTAAAAAGGTTCCGAAGATAAACTTAGTTATTCGGCCTTGTGTGACATCAAGTGTCACCACGTCATTGCGAGGGCAGTCCTCCGAACAAGTGACTTTCGTTGCTGACATGGCGCCTGACCTGATGCAAGATCAGGGCGCGGGAGGCCTGACCTGAGACAAGGTCAGAGCGCGGGAGGCCTGACCTGAGAAGAGGTCAGGGCGCGGGAGGCTTGACCTGAGACGAGGTCAGGGCGCGCGGGGCACGCGGCAGGCGCCCGTCCAGACCAGCAGTCAGCGCGCGGCGTCACTACCGAGTGGAGTTGATGGAGTGGTACGTACCGTTCTGTCGCACCCCCAGTGACCACACTAGTCTTGAGGAAAAATCACGGCGCCGCGGGCCGAGAGCGAGAAACTAGCCCATGGATCATTGCGAGCGGGCGGACGGGGGCGGGGCGCGAGGGTATCTGCCCCGGAGGCCGGTCAGACAACCACGCCCACCGGCGCACGCGCGGAGAGCGCGCGTCAGAGAATTTCGGGGTCAATTTTGGGCGCCACCGGCACTACGATGTGGGCACTGGGTTAGGGCGAGCTACAGGCTAGCTAGGGGTGGTGATGCTAGACAGCTAGACGGAAAAGGAGCGGCGAGCGAGCGAGCGACACATGGGACAGCCGAACGAATCTGCTAGACGGGAGTCCCCGGCGAATCGCCCCCATCCGTCTCCGCCAATCATCCAGGGCTTGTGTGAAAGGCAACTCAGAAAAATAAACCATCACGAATAAGACCAAAGGAAAGTAGTGAGGTCACTGGGAGCTCGTGCCAAGTTTGCCATGCCGCCCTCCAGCCAATCAACATCAGCTTTACATCTGAGTCAGCCAATCAGGGCCCTCCGGACCTGAGACAGGCACAGAGTTTAATCGCTCCGGCAGGTGTGCATACAGTGATTAAGAGCCCGGTTGACTACGCACTACCACTACTGCACTACGTCTACTACTCACTACAAACTACTGATTAGCCGTATCGTTGGGCGGATTAGAAAATGGACAGAAAATAATCGTTCGTCGCATTTATTGAGTGAAAGAGGTTAAATACAAAGCTAATGACACGTATTCAGACGTAAGGGAGGCCTTGGCACAAAGCAAAAGAGTCGACCCGAGCAGGGGCGGCCCGTCTCGGGCGGGCGGGCCGCCCCAGTGGCGGGGGCGGGGAGACTGGGGGACACTGGTGGGGCCGGGGCACTGGACTGCCTCACGCCGCGCCGGCCGCCGCCCGCCCGCGCTCTGGTGTGGTCACCGGGGGTGACGACCTAACATCGACACGCCGCTGCCAGCGCGCCGGCGCAACACAACAGAGGCGACCGCAGACGGACAGAGAGGCCAGATAGAGAGATAGAGAGAGAGGGAGGGAGAACACGGCTAATATCAAAACACCGCGGCGGGCGCGGAGCGGCGCCGGCCGGCCGGCCGGGCGGCTGGCGCTCGTTGTATGTATTGCAATCACAGACGGCCGCGCGCGACTAGAGCTCTACTGCCATCCACCAGTCTCCCCGACACGACATACACCGGCAGGTAAGTGAATACCATGTACACAACTCACGGACACTACTGAAAACCGACGACAATGCGACCAACGCGGGACAATAACAACAGCATCGCGCACCACTCCCGCTCTCTGGCGCATTCACACATTCGACCGCCGGGGCAACCACACTGGTACCTCGTCTAAAATATGTGTATAACACTGCGTCTTTACTGCTGCACTTAAGTACAAATACGGGCAATGTATGTACTAAATCAATACCGACTGTAAGTACTCGTACATGATGAAAGGATTTCAGCCAGCAACATAGGAGTGGCTTACTATTCGTGTTTCAGAAATGATTAAGAACCGCAAGGAACTCACTCAAACCGATGGTGGTCAGACCTCACCAAAGAAACTAACCCTCTTGAGCATTTAAATGGAATTACCCTCGTAAACCGCACCCCACTAAAGGCTCGAGAAGGGTACACATGAGGCTTTTCTGGCCCTTCGATGGACTGAGAGGCTCTTCCTCTGCTGCCCGGTGGGCTGGGCGGCAGCGCACTCCGAAATCACGGACGGGTTGATGGTCTAACCCCACAAACCACAAGATAGAAAACTCAGCGGTTTGTACTATTGCTTCTCAATACTAATTTGGAAGACACTGATGGCCAGCAGCCGACTCCGAAATTCCGCTAGATGTCGCTAAAGCTCGCTAATGATCGCCGAAGCCCGCCCCGATACCGGCAAGTGCACTGATGCGAGCAGCAACGGCACAAAAGCTGGGCAGAAAGAGCTCAAGGCGAGTGTGAAAAGACAGAGAGACACAGATGCACCAAGAGTGAGTTAGTGACAGCAATATCGCTGGGCTACTTTTACCAAAATAACTGTGTATAAAATTGGAATCGTCAGGCACCCGATGGCGCTAAGCTAACCTAACCCGTGTCTAAATTTCGCCGGGCTAGAGAGCTAGGAAGGCTAAACTATTTTCGAGTACAAAATTGAAGGACATTTTGGTGCCCAGTGGTGCTGACGAAGTCACAGCTGGAGATAAATAATAGGAAATAAATTCAGAAATAGCTTGCCGTTTTGGATATCGCAGCAGACACATAACCTCGGGAGACCGATGCTTTTTTGAGTTACGCCGTTTTAAAAGTGTTTGCTGCAATGTGAGAGCGGCCAACAGCGCAAACTCACTGAGAGAGACTCAACCCACAGAGAGAGAGAAAGACTCTCATACGAGCGTAGAACCGAGCTTCCGTACGGCCAGTGCTCCCGTGAAACCTCCCGAGTGGCCCAGCGCGAAATAGCCTCACAGGTAAGGGTAGAACACTTCAAATAACGAGATTCAAGCTAGTGTCGTATAACACAGATATACAACAGCACGAAGACATGCACGTCTTTGTTCATTATTACTGCTGTTATTGCTACACGTTCGGACCGTGCCGGCCTGCGCCGAGACGGGGGACAGCGAGTATCTTACACGGCGCGCGACTCGACGCAGCACGCGCGCGATCGCACCGCCACGACCGCCCGGGCGCGCCTACAGGCCGACCGGGATCTGGTAGTACTGCTCGAGGCCGAGGCCGGCGAAGTTGGGCATGGCGTGCTGCGCCATTGCGGCCGGCGCCGTCAGGCCGCCCATGAACAGCTTCTTGCAGGTGGCCAGGTCGAACCCGTGCAGCTGTCCGGCGGCCAGGCCGACATGGCCCAGCGAGTGGGCGCCCAGCAGCGGCGCGCTGGGCATGGCGGTGGGCGCGGCGCTGGCCACGCAGGCGGCCACCGAGCTCGGCACCGAGTAGGGGCTGTATCGGTACGTGGCCAGCGATGGCAGGCCGGGAGAGACCAGCACCAACTCACCGTAGCCGCCGCGAGCCGCCGCCCGGCCGCGCGCCAGCGTCTGCGGCAGCATCACCTCCTTGGGCTGCGCCTTCTTACACTCCACCTGGAACAGAGAGGCGGCGAGCGTGGCCGGGGCGTCAGGGGGCGGGCCGGCGGCGCCGGGCAACCCAGGAGATCTTCGGCTTCCGCTGAGAGCCGAGGAGGGCGCCGTCTTGTGAACAGGCTAATATTAGGATATCATTTTGTTTTCTCAAATTGATGTTTGCCAGAAATAGTCGTCAATCCCAATGCTATATTTGTATGGTGTTTTAAATATAACTCCTCCCATATATAGGTATATAGTTATGCATTGACTCTGCACGGCTAAAGTTATGCATCCTCTCAGAGAAGTTGCACAGCTTTGGAATAGAGCTGTCATTAAACTTCTCCATGACCCGACAGACTCGGTCCGAGTCCGCGACCCGAGGCAGCCTATCGGCGCGCCGCTCACTGAAAGCCATTCGCGCTGATTCGCAAACACAACGCACATAAATCTGACGGCGAACTATTTTGGATGGCGAGACGCTCAAAAGCCGAGCCGATTCATTCTCGACTTAAGCCGGCGGCCGACTGGCATCTCGATGCTAAATTTATTCGTCGGCCTCCGCCCGTGTCAGCAGAATGAACAGATGGTATCGACTCGGATCGACGGCTGCCGATCCGGCCCGGTCGGCGGTCTATACACTTGCGCGACAGAGCCGATTCAGAGCGGGTTTGAATTATTCTCAGTGGCCACAGCAGCTCGTTCCACAGCCTGATTGAGAGTCCGAGTGACGAAACGTCCAGGCTCTGAGCGCTATTGACGGGAGCCTCGATCGCTCTCTCTATTGATGCTTTATTTATTTTATAATACAGGAATCAATACAAATACATCCACCATTGGCTTGCATTGGAGCGGTCTATCACGATTTCTCCCACCATTCTACTGGACTGTTTTGCTGGGTCCCGTTACCTTCCCAACGTTTTCAACAAACTCAGATGTCGACACATTTTTGTCCTCTCGCTATAGAGCAAATCCGCCGACGAAAGAAAGTGGCCGGCCGGCGCTGACAAAGGCGAAGAGTGCCTGGTAAGCTTTTGATGATGGCAGGAATGGCCAAACACAACGGCCCATCGGCTGATTTCAAGCAGCAGTTTTACAAGCAGCCAAGAAGAAGTTCCATTGAACTAGGCTGGAACAACTGAGCGGTTCAGCAGTTTCCAGAATTCGGTTAGAACATAAAACGCTCGGTAAATCCGCCGAGGCACGGCAATCAAGTCCGTGATCAGCGATAGCTCGACAAAAATATCAAAATGAAACAATTTATGAGAAAACGCTCCGATGTGGTATAGACACGGGCGTTCCCGACGGTTTTCGCTGATGTGCAAAATATGATTTTATTCCTTTTGTTCATTAATTTCACCCCAGCGCCGCTGCTCTCGGCTTTTTTAACAATTCATCACAGTTGGCGGTTTTCCCATTCGCGAAATTCCGCCGTTATTCTCAGACGTTGTCTAGCTAGTCTGAGAGTATTACGCGGTGATGATGAGTTTTTACCTACTGCAATGTCTGTTGTGACAGTGACACCCAAAAAACCTGCTTTGCAACGGTAAACATCAACAGCAGGGCGCTTTGCTCAGTCAAAATAATCATAGAGGATACCTTGGCCATCTCTTGTCACTGACACATATGAATACGTTATGTCCACTGGATTTCCCAAATTATAAGCTACTGTTAGTCCACGAGAGACACATATTTGCCGGCAATTTTGGAGACCCCATTAAATATTTTCACCATAATAATATAACACGCTTGCGCGATTTAAAACACAATCATGCCTCTCTTCAATACACAATTTGCTCTTTACATATAATCGGAAGCAAGCCATTGATAATTTACACATAAACACCAAGAGTTCTCCATTGCGGTCGGAACACTCACCATCTTGTTATTGATCTCGTGGAAGTGAATCTCGCACACCTTATCCACCACGTCCTCGTTTTCGAACGTGACGAATCCGAATCCTGTGGGCAGACGGAGAGGGGGGGGGGGGGGGTCAACTCCTTCCTGAGGCGGCCATTATGGCGCAGTGGCGGCGCGCCATTAATGACAAACTCGCCGCTGCCTGGCACCCCATAAGAGTGCCGGCCTGCGGCAGATCGACATCACAAAAGCATGTAAATCTTCTGCCGGCGACGTTATAACTATGATCCGTCGGCGGACGGCGGCGGACGAGTTTGGCCCGAGTCCGCCGCCGACCGGGACGCAGCGTTTATTATCATTGCAGGCGACTGCTGCAGGCACATGTGGATCCATTCCGCGCTGACGGCCCCGACGGGGACGATTGTTCTGTGCAAATAGTTCAGCGAAATGTCGCCACCAGATTCGGGCCAAATTGACCGAGCATGGTAGCTAACGGATGGAATTAAATGATGGCCGCGGCCACACCGGATTCGGAAACATTCCCGGCGCGCCGCTTATGTCGCCACAGCCGCGCGCCGTGAATGTCTCTCTCACCGCCGGTGGTACATGTTAATGTGCGCGGGTGTGGGTGTCGGCCTGGCGGTCGTGTTAATGTGTGCAGGTGTGGGTGTCGGAATTGTGGTACGTGTTAATGTGCGCGGGTGTGGGTGTC
>JARFNR010006695.1:1992-16310 GCA_030323935.1 Semibalanus cariosus
ACACAGCAGGACACACAGCAGGACACACAGCAGGACACACAGCAGGACACACAGCAGGACACAGCAGGACACAGCAGGACAGCAGGACACAGCAGGACAGCAGGACACACAGCAGGACACAGCAGGACACAGCAGGACACAGCAGGTCAGCAGGACACAGCAGGACACACAGCAGGACACAGCAGAACACAGCAGGACACAGCAGGACAGCAGGACACACAGCAGGACACACAGCAGGATAGCAGGACACACAGCAGGACACAGCAGGACACAGCAGAACACAGCAGGACGACAAGGAGACGCGGGCACACGTCAGCCACCGGGTCACGTGATCGAATCTGTGTCCGAGTCACGTGTTCGTCACTGAGTCACGTGACTAGGTTGGGCGGGGACGCACGTTGGCGTCAACCGCCTCCCCTCGCACGTTGGAATGCGATAATACGCCTGAACACGCAATCACTTGGCAAAAATTCGACGCGAATATGCATATTACTGAGCTATTTGCGGTTTAATGTGTCGACCTGAATGCCGTGTGAGTTACCTAAAAGCTTTATTATTTCAGCTAAATGGAGAGTGGAATGTAATATACGTGTTCAATTAACACATCGTGCATGTAAAAAAAAATGTTTCCCATTGCCGGTAAATTAAAAATTTTGATGTTTCTTCAGCTTGTTGGATTCGCGGTAGTCTGTGATATTAGAGGCCCAGTGTTGTCTTTAGTAATGTTTGCTGAACCAGTTTGCTGTTACGGTAGTGGTGCAGAGTAATTAATCCGTAGATTAGCCTCATTCTACTATCTGTGCAGCTGCCGTTTGTAAGGCTAATGGCACAGACGTTTTTTCCGCTAGAGCTCCAATAATTGAAAACGGTGGCTTAAAACCTTGTAATGGAAATAGAACTGACCTGGACAAATGGTGTAGTGGACCGGAAAAATGTCGGAGAAAACGCATGAGTTTATGAGCATTGTGTCATTGCGCGTCATATGAAATATACATAGTGGAAAAGAAGGATGCAACACATGCAAAAAATGACATGTGTACATACGTCAGGTATGCTACCAATATGTTAACAGTTTTAAAAATGAGCTTATCGTGCAGGTGGTGAATTATATTTTAAATGAATAGACGTCTTGAATTTAAGCATTAACATTGTAGCTCATATTGTCAGTCATTGCTGTTGCACCAAGGCCTAGTTGCACAATGCACATGTTCAATCTATATGTTTTCAGTTTGTATTTCCTAAGGGTCGACTCACACTACCCACCGCGTCAGCCTCGACGCGTCAGCCGCGCGACTGACACGACAGATTCAACTGCAGGGTAAGTTAGCGCAGGTTAGGTTTGGTTTGGTTTGGTTGGGCTAATAAACTCGATTAATAACAGCGTTATCTTACTTGAGGGAAGCGACAAAGAAGCATCCATCCATCTTGACACACGAACAGACGCAACAGGTAGAATGAAGCTCTGCTTTTCGTAACTTAGGGAGCAATAGGGAGCAACGACCGTTCACAAAAGCCTTCTTGATAGTATTAGGCAGAATAATTGTGCAATTAGACAAAAAATAAACGTTTTGCTTACTTGACCGGCAAGGAATTTTCAGCAGCCGCTTCGTTTCGCATCGCGTTGCTAGGCTGTTTCACGGGCATATAGTGTAAACTGTAATGTAAGCCTGCGGTAAGCGGACACCCAAAAAGCAACAAATATCTGGCAAATAAAATCCAGCTGGAAAATAAATTTAACCGAACCGAACATAACCAAACCTGGCCAAACTTAACCCAGTTGAATCTATATTTGTTGCATCAGTCGCGCGACTGTCGGGCGGCTGTGGTGTCGCTCGTAAATCGCGTAGTGTGAGTCGACCCTAATGGGGAACTTCGTACGCTAAACCGACTATCATAGAATCAGTTATATCATTACGTAATACACGTTAATGGGTTTGTTGATAAGCACATTCAATCGTAATAAAGTCTGTTTCAAAACATTCCTTCCCGATTTTGAGGTTTGATCCGGGCTCAATCCCACATGTTCCATTACATTACGAGATAGTGTGTGTTCATGTAACATCGTTTTGGCGTCACGAACAATTCTGTGTGTAATTTGCCAGGTGTTCTGTCGTTGGGCGGTTTGTCGCAGTTTAACAGGGAGCTGTCATGCCTTAATGCCGACACACCCGCCACCGATTACAACGGTCAGAACTCGGCGGCCAATTTCACGGGCTCCGACGCAGCAGCGAGCGCTGCCCGGCCGGGGCGGCACCCATTAGCTGGTCTCGGAGGGTGCGGCGCCAAACGCTGCGCTGTCTCTATTGTGCAGAGATAACGCTGCTCTGTGTCTACTGTGGGCATCATGGCTGGGTAATGAGCGCTACAAATGGCAGCAGATTGGGCTCTCTGGCAGCTGTGTATTGGTAATGGCAAAAGGTGTAAATTTGATTCAGACATATAAAAAAGCCAAGGTATAATGGCAGCTAAAGTACTAATAAGGAGCAAGATCATCCGAGAGGTCATTGTATAATTGTTTCCGAGCAATTCAGTTATCTGAGCGCAGCTCTTAAAGTGATGGATAGAAACTGTTTGCCTCGTGCCCTTGTTTCTAGACACTTTAAGGCAGACGACATGATTTGAAGTGAGCTGATATGTGTGTAGGTGCACAACACAACATATATTGAATAATGCCATGGAGTGAAGGATAATATTTGTGTTTAAAATAAAGAGGCAGCCCATTTCACCCTTCTTTCTGTGAATACACTTCATGTTCTATTATTGGTCTAGGTTGAATTCACGAGGCAGAACTGGATGTTAGCCACTGTTCCGGGTACAGGACTTTCCTTGGCAGCGGGATATGTCATGGGATACATTAAAGACCTGAGCCAATCAACGAAATCATTACCTCATTAAACTGATTTAGGCAGGTACATAGGGATGAATAGAATGTGTGCCGATCACTTTCGATTCTTTAAGCGTTAATGACCATCATGTTCAATCCTTCCGGATTAAATAATATTCATACTATCAGTGAGCACGGACCTCGAGAAGTGTCATACATAAATATTGGCAACAGGACACGTGTAAGAAACTTCATAATTAAATGACAGTACCACTCTAGTGCATCATAATATCACTCCAGTGCAATCACGCTAATGTCTGCAAACAATGTACTATCCATAAGCAGTTTGTGCACATTGATTTTTCGCTAATTATCCTGTTCATTATAAACGATGACACTTCTTTGGTTGATAACGAGAGACTGTAGCAGCAACAAGGCCAAACTTCTCCCTAAATGGTCCTCATGTGCCTATTCGTATATATGAGATGACAGGGAACGGAGCAAAGTATTCTAAGTGAGGCTATGAATCGGGCCTCATCGGTGCTTTTGGCCAAAGTATGGTAGTTGAAATGCAGAGTAATTATCCAAAAGCGGCAATGTCCAAGTGACACTCAGGCTCATAATGCATATTGCTCGCTAGGAGGTGGAACAATGCATGGAACTACATGCAGGACGACAATGCCTAACGAAGCACAAAACGCCTGGTGAATCATGCACATATGCATCGGAGTGGGCATTGGACTCTTGATGATAAGTGTCACAACAATCGATCATAGTGTGAAAGTAGGTGCCGAAGGGAAATATAAGGGCAGGTACTGTTTGGCAGCAATGCTGTGCTGATTGCTACTTGTGACGAGTAATGGGAGGGATTGTGTATGCCGAAGAAACAAATGTGATAAATCCAGAAGACAAAAATTAGTCAAGACCACATTTGCTTTCCTTGGGGGATGGCTATAGTTCATTTTGTGCAATAACATCGCTAGCAATCATCATCTGTCTTCCGGAAGAACCTATTCACGGGGTGGAAGGCGTGGGCTACTCGGCCCGTTGAGGACGCCCGACAAGCGACCCAGGGCGCAAAATGGCCTCTACTGTTCACTCTCCTGGTTTATGCCGCTACACCTGCATTGACATGCCCAGGAAGTTGCAGATGTCGCCCTGTGGACTGGTCATGAGCGCACAGTGCGACACAGGTCAGCTAAATTAATAACCCGCCAGGCACCCCCTTCAACTCTTGGTGCCGGTGGAGGGGGCCCGCTGATGGGTGGCGCCGGTGGAGGGGGCCCGCTGATGGGTGGTGCCGGTGGAGGGGGCCCGCCGATGGGTGGCGCCGGTGGAGGGGGCCCGCTGATGGGTGGTGCCGGTGGAGGGGGCCCGCTGATGGGTGGCGCCGGGGGATGGGACACTCAGGTCATCAGGAGACGTGTCGAGACCAGACCTCACCACCTCAACCGTGGATTGTGAGGTCGCATGATGATCCTACGCCAGCAGAGGATCTTCCAGCATTCTGGATGCTGAGGGGGCCCGTCCTCCAGACCAAAGGTACCGAAGCTCCAGAGACAGCTCCACAGAAAGAGAACGGATATCCCCGTATTGCAGAGTGCCAGCCAGGCAGGACGCCAATCTGGATAGTGGGCTAACAGGCTCCTGTGGCCACCATGCCCCCCCCCCCGCGTAGGGCCAGTGGTGACGCGCCCGTGCAGAGAGGTGAAGTCGCGTAACGCGTTCTATCTGACAGCGAGACTTCCATGCTTCCAAACTGAGTGCCTGATGGCCCCATGGATGACTCTACAGAGGTATGCGGGGACCACGTCGCTGCGACGCTCCACCTAGGCCTCCTCATCAGCCTCCTTCGGCCGTCCATTCGACCAGGGGAAGTCAATGGAAGACGCGACCACTTCAGTTCACACCGCTTCGTAGCTACGCGAGACAAGACCGCCTATCTCACTGTCGTATTGCGGCGTGTCGGCGTTGCACACATTCGACGTGGCGCTGGGAGACACCAAGCCGTGGTCGCTGGACCCAACCGTACGAGATTCTACAACACCGGACCCGATGGCACTCCTCTGACAAGGACAAAGTTTCAAAACACTATACCGAAACATACGAGCATATGTGTTCCTGGTATCTCATTCATTCACGAGGTCAAATCAAGTCTCACAAATCATTCAATCATGTGCTTATTTTTGGCCCATTCATTCATTCATCTTTCTTGTTCTTTACAAAGACACGCTTCTTCTCTCCATTCCTGTAACATTTCCCTTCATACCTTTTCTTTCCTCCTTCCTTTTCTCTCCGGTGCATTTCGTGTACGCCTTACAGCCCGAGGCATCACAGGAGGCAGTGGGTGTAATTTAGGCGTTTCGAACTTCTCACAAGGAGCTCCTTTGGACGGAAACAGCGAATTAGCCGCAACAAAACCAGTCGTAGAATGTGTTTTTATATAATTGGACCAGTGGGCCTTCAATTAAGCACAGAACATATCCGGGCTGGACGTAATGACGGGAAATGACACGTAATCCAACTCTGATTAAAGATCGACTTCGGACCGGCCATTTGTAGGCTATGAATTAGCTTTATTTGGGCGTATTACCAGGACGAGACGCTATTAGGCCGCCACTTACGATGTCTCCAATCGGAACCACCGAAGGGCCACGAGATCGCACAATTACAGCGCTCCGTCCTTATTGTGCAACCGGGTCTAATTCAAGACTGAGCCCGTCGTGTCGCTTTCGTCGCCGCGGTGCGCTCAATGACCGCGATCGGTGGCCGCCGCGACGCCGCCGCGACGAGAATCGATCCACAAGTCGGCTAATTCACGGCAATCGCGGCGGCACGTTCTGGGACAGTTTCGCCATTTCCTGCGCACGGATATAACATAAACTATCATCAGATCTGGCGAATCGATCGCCTGAGGCGGTGACGGCGACGACGACAGCGACAGCAGTGGCGACGGCGACGGAGGCGGTAGTAGAGTTGGCGGCAGCGACAGCGGCGTAGCGAAGCGGTGCTAAGAGCCGATGCATGCGCTGCAGTCTCCCCCTTGTAGGTGGCGCTGCGAGCGGGCGGCCACTAACTAATGCCCCCATTAGACGCCACCATAATGACTTATCGCTGCCGTCCAGAGTTACGCCGAAAATAATCCAACGGGTTGCGCTCGGGTAATTAGATTTGTGTGAGGAATGAGGCTGGCCGTCGGCTGGCGGGCCGGCGGGCTGGTGGGCCGCCGCGGGCCTTGCGCGCTCTCCGCGCGCACCCCGCCCCGACGTCTGTCATCCGTCACGATGTTCTTTGTCTGCGCGCGCAGAACGCTCCTCTAGCGCTCCTCTACCCACCGAGCAGCGACCGCGCTGGTCTAACTGTGTTCGTGAGGTGTATGTGAGTGTGGTGATTTTGGAGCGTCGTGTAAGGGTCGGTCGTCGTCAAAATAATGTCTGTGCGGTTTTACACCTCGTTTGGTCTAATTACGTAGGAACATTACAGCGTTGGCGTCCCGTGCTCCGCAGGGGGTTAATGTCATTTCCATGAAGTATGGCGCCGCAATTATTCACAAAGTTTGCTACTACATTTGTTTGAATGTGATGGCTGTCGGCCTAAGGCAATTAGGGCATATACAATTAATCTTTATGGACGTGCTGTTAACTTTTGGAGAAACAGACTGAATAATGAATGGAATTGGCTCAATTCCCTTTTAATTTGTCAAGGAAGGGAATTTGATCTTTCAATGGCAGCAAAAAAGATACCTGAGACATTCCAGCAACAGTAATTTTCCAGTCTGATTCTGCACCAAATTGTCGTATTCGAAAAATACACATAGATTCTGTCGTTTTGCTTCACTGTTACATGTTAAGAGGCAGTGCGTTTGCTTTTTTCGGTAAACCTCGGCTGACTCTGAGTCTAAACTCGTTTTGTGTCTGCGTTGTGTATTACTTTAGGCTCGTATTTTCTTTTAAGTCCACACCAGGATTGCACATCAACCGCTATGCTTGCTGCGTGGAGCAGCCAGAGGCCGGAAAATAACCCTACCTACCTGTCCTTCCTTCCACCATTTACTGTCCTTACACGCACTGCGACCGCAGGGATGAAACACAAATGACGAAAACGTACTGAACGATGACGGGAATTTTTGAACTGAAGACATATACAAAACAGTACATATTTTATTAGCTGTTTAGAACGTATTTACTTATCGAAAGTTTCCGAGGATAGCAGGTGCAGTGGTTTTTTCGTGCCGTGGCCAGCCGTCGCCGGCGGTGGCGGCTGCCCCAGGCCTGTGTGCGTCTGGTCCCCACCTCATTACATCGCACTGCACAAAACAAATAGGCCGACAGAACGACGCCGGGACACGGCAGGCGGCAGTTTGGACAATTGGACGATCGCCGGGTGGCGTTGTCACTGATTGCCGGCCGCAGTGACACTGCACGGACAGAGCTGTGCGCGGTTAGTGCACTGTGCACTGAACAGAGGAGGCTGCACTGTGCACTCGGTACAACACAGAGATAGCTGGACTGTGTGCACTTCGCACTAAACAGAGGTGCCTGAACCGTGCAGAAAGTTGTGCTGTGTAAAATTGTAGGGAGCATGGGTGAAGTGAGAAAGTCATAACGGCGTGGAGATTGCTCAATATAAAGTGTTCAAAGCATGCACAAATGACATTGTCCCTCATATCAGCCCGTAAAGTTGAAAATGGAAGTAAAACACGCTTAACTGCCAGCGTCAAACACGAACTTATTACTATAACAACCATTAAACAAGATAGTATCCAAGCCACATCGTGCAGAGAGCGGGACATTTTATATAATAACCATGCTTCTCGAAAAAAATCATAAATAGACGCCATTAACTTTTGTGTTGTATTCACCAATCCATTGGGAACATATTTTTTCGGGACATCGCACAGTAGTGAATTTTGCGATCCAGCCCGCATAAAGTCCGGAAGCATGAGTTTCGGAATCCCAATTTGTTTTTACCGATACCAATTGGAAATTGTCTGTATTTTTCGAAAATCGCCATGGTTTATCGATTTGAAAGCCTTATGACACTGAATCTTGCGGTCAAAGTGGCGTCTTCCGCACAGAGCCAGTGAGCTGGCAGAATGTGTGATGATAGAAAACGTGACAAATACGGAACAATCGGAACCTGTCAGCTCAAATAAGTTTTATAACACCGAACAGGGACTTTATTGAACCTATTTCAGGGCCTTTCCGGATTACAAAGTTCCGGTTTAGTCGACTTGGCATATCACAAATGAATTTAGTTTGATTTTTTGCATTTTGAAGTAGAAAATCAACAATGAAGGTAACGCTAGGGAGAAATGAAACCCATACAGCCATAAAAAGCACCTCGAGTTACTTCTGATACAATGTGTTGCTCTTGCCAACTTGCGCCACCTTGCTCGTTAAAGACGCTCAGACATGGCCAATTTGGAAAATAAGTTGCATGCATGGTGGTGCCTTAATGCCGTATTTAGCACCAAAGCAATGCATTGCTTTGCACCTGCCACCATTATTTCTACCATTATATCATTCAAGAGTGTAGGTGAGGTTATTTGGCAGTCATACGGGTTTAAGTGGTGGGTTTTGGTTGCACTTTTTGCATTTAGGGCAAAGCGCCTATCTACCTAATTAAGGATATTTTAGCACAGTGACTAGCGGGAATTGAACACAATATTAGATCGGAACTCCTTAGGATATCAGAGAACTTGTTCGATGTTGACAGTTGCATTGTCGCCTAGTGCATCATCCAGCGATGTCTTGGAGAAAAATCGCGAGTTTATGCATTACAAGCGTTCGCAGTTGTCGTTGGGAGATGGAACGTGTTTTAGGCCCAGTGGAACGTTGCAGTGGTTGCACACAGGCTGTCCGATCCGGTCAAATATTGGCTGTAGGAAGTGTAGCAGTGGCTGATGCGAAGTCCAGTCAGCGCTACCTCCTCGATTCTACTACACCTGCCGCTAGATATCTGTCAAAGCTGGAACGTGGGCAGTTGAGAGCGAGCAGCCTGGCTCTTTAAGTCTTTACGCCACCTGTTCTGCCACTAGGCGAGTATGAGGTGGTTCATGGCCGGCTTAAGACCATTCATTACATTGTTTTATGTTTCTTTACCACCAATGCGTGTGTAAAGCAGGACTATCCCACGTATGACTGGATGTTCGACCAGCCACTAGCTGGGCTGATTTCGGCAACTCGCCAGAGGGCCCTCGTTTCTCATGTCGATTGACATGAATAGATGCGCAGCATTCCGACATCGGTCTCGAAAGCTTACCCACACGACGCACCTGTCGAGTAGAGCCCTGGTACTTGACCTGGAGTGGTGGTCGTATCCTGTCTTATCCGAGCCTGCCCGGCGTCTGGGCAACCTACAAGGTATTTAATGGCTGCTCAGCGGGCTGGTGGCGGGGTCGGCAGTGACACAGTCGGGCTATCTGTTCATGGATAGTTTCTGTACAGCATTTTTGTTGTTAGTTTCACGTCATTGCTTTTGTTTGTCATTGCAACTTAGTTCAATGGAGAGGCGCTGTAATTTAAGCATTTGCTTTTGCGCCAATCCAACACAGTTTCTTTCGTTGTATGTATACATTTAATTGATAATAAAATTACTCTGAACTGGATTGAACTGAACTGTTGCAGTAGGCATCATAAGCCGACCACGTACTAAACGAACTCAAACGGCACGCGCTGGAAAGGTTCGACTCATACGCATGAATTCCGTACATTATATACGGACGGATCGAAGAGCGCTGAGGGTGTGGGCTGTGCCTTCGTCAGCGGGACAACCAGTATAAAATGTAAGCTACCGGGCGCGTTATCGTTCTTTAGCTACCTCGGACCTGTATGTTCTCTACGTAAGAGCTAAAGCACATTAAACAGTATAAAGCATCACAATTACAATTGTTGTCTTATTGTCTCTGACTTAGCAAGTACAGTGATAACACTTCGCAGTAAGTCGATCTCTTCATCGCAGGTTTCACGGATATCAGAATTCCTGACCAGTATCTACTCGATCGGAAGGAGGAGAACGGAAACTCGTGTGGGTGTCAAGCCACGTTGGTATTGAGGGGGAAAGAGATCCGTGGAGACTGCTAAAACTGCCTCAGGCTTTATGCATGTCTGTCCACTAAAGAAGGAAAAACAGAGTGATGGTCTTAAGCCGGCCATGAACCACCTCATACTCGCCTAGTGGCAGAAAAGGTGGCGTAAAGACTAAAGAGCCAGGCTGCTCGCTCTCAACCGCCCACGTTCCAGCTTTGACAGATATCTAGCGGCAGGTGTAGTAGAATCGAGGAGGTAGCGCTGACTGGACTTCGCATCAGCCACTGCTACACTTCCTACAGCCAATATTTGACTTGATCGGAACAGCCTGTGTGCAACCACTGCAACGTTCCACTGAGCGTAAAACGCGTCCCATCCCCCAACGACATCTGAAAACGCTTGGAATGCATAAATTCGCGATTTTTATCCAAGACATCGCTCGATGATGCGCTAGGCAACAATGCAACTGGGGCGTTCCACGACAAATTTTCTGAGGGTAACACCGATCCACTCATATTTGGTCGAAATTTGCTCATAGGGTAGTTGTGTGCTCTGGATTCACCTGTGCTGGTCTCAGCTCACTCAGAGCAACGGTGACCGAGTTATAGCCTGCGGCGATTTTACGAGGTCATGCTGCATCGATATGTTCGGCGGCCTATAACCCATAGTTATATGGTATAAAATGTACAAAAACACATATTGCTGAACTCGCAATGATCTGCGAAATAATTTGGTCCAATAGTGTGTTTTTTTAATTTTGACCCAATGACCTCGTGACCTTAGGTCATGTCATAAAATGGCAATATGACCCCAGTGAAAATGCTGAACTTTTTTTGCTACAAATTATTTTTGGGTAGTTGCCTTTGTGCAAAACAAATTGTGGAGAGGGAACTTTTCTATAAATATATTTTTTTAAGCTTAACCCTCGCCAGTGCAGGGGGTGGATGCCAACCCTCCCTCGTTTTTTTCGGAATATCTCGCGTAGTTGTCAACCGATCGCGATGCAAACTTACCGTACCCTGCAGGTAAACTATGTTACACATATTATTCAAATTTGAAACTTCTAATCCCCGTGACCCGTAACCTATGACCTGTTTCTCAAGGCCATGTCAGACGCAACTAGCTTCCCGTAGTATCGATCTGCTTGTAACTTGTTCAGTTTCCGAGTGTTTTTTGTTCAATGCACATGTGTGAGGTGTTACCAGGTGACATTTATGGTTTCCACTGAGATCGTGACCTCGGTTGACCTTTTCAAAGGTCAATCGAGGTCACTGACCTCCGATGACCTGAGATCACTCGTTTGGCCTCTGGCAGTTTCTAGGACATTTTGTGACGCTAACTTCAAATTTGGCTTACATTTTACATCATTATATGTTCCCCTGAAGCTCCGCCTGGCCCACTTCAGATCCTGACAAACGCTTCACAATTGTACTTGTGTATTACGATGCACAGTGGATTACGCATTTACGAGTATTGTACGAGACTGATTGTACTAATTACAGCTGTAAAGTCCAACACACATTTACGGACCTGTGAGACAGAGGAGATTGCAGCTGTGATCCTAGATGAAGTCATAAACACAATGACACAAGCGCAATGGTTTGGCACGCTACCAATCAGCACTCTCCCGTTCTGCTCAACCCTAGCGAGCACGCTTGCCTTCTCGCACGCTGCGTCCTGCGCCTCCGAATGACAATTCGTGTACCATGATTGTGTAGTGGTCGAGGGGAAACATGTGGAAGTTTTGCGTCCCTTTCACTGTCACCCATTTCGTGAATCGACCTGGAAGGGTTTTGTCCCTTCCGATGCTTTCTCTTGACTGACAAAAAATAACTGAACCACTGAATGAAATTTGCTGGAGAGGAACTCGAACATCGCCTGCGCCGTCAATATTTGGTGATGATACAGACGGGTTATGCTTTCTTTTGCTGTAGCCCTCTTGACGGTCCCTCCAATGCCGTCGCAGGCATTTTTTCCGTGAGAAGTTGCAAAAAATGCCAGTCGCAATCCAATTCGAAATCGTCCTTGTGACAACAAAATATGTTGATGGAGTTGAATCCGTTTTTGTATTGAGCCGCGCATCCGTCCGAAAAGTAGTGAATTTTGTGCAGACCTGGGATGCGGCCCTTCAGGACTGGGACTATTTGTTGCAGGAAAGTGTGGGCCATGGCCGCGTTATGCTTCACATCATCGTATATATGAAGCAGAAGCTTTGGTGGACTGTCGTGCCGCCCACCTGCCAATAGGCAACGCAAGGAAATGACCCGGATGTCATCCAAATCGTGCATGTGTAAAAATTGAATTATAATCGAACTAAAATCGTGCATGAACATATATGTATACAAAATGGGTGCCAAATTCGAAATCAGCGTCACAAAATGTCCTAGAAACAGTCAGAGGTCAAACAAGTCATATCAGGTCATCGGAAGTCAGTGACCTCGGTTGACCTCTGAAAAGGTCAACCGAGGTAGCGATCTCAGTGGAAACCATAAATTTCATCTGGTAACACCAAGCACCTGTGAATATGCTCCTGAACAACAAACACTCGGAAACTGCACAAGTTACAAGCATCGATACTACGGGAAGCCAGTTGCGCCTGACATGACCTTGAGAAAAGGTTATAGGTCACGGATCATGGGGATTAAAAGTTCCAAATTGTCATGGTATGTGTCAAATAGTTCAAAAGCAGGGTAATGAAAGTTTCATCGCAATCGGTTTATAACTACGCGAGTTATTTCCGAAAAACCGACGGGGGTTGCCATCCACCCTCCCTGCACTGGCGAGGGTTAAGCTTAAAAAATAGATTTATAGAAAAGTTCCCTCTCCACATTTTTTTTGCACAAAGGCAACTACCCAAAGGTAATTTGTAGCAAAAAAATCAACATTTTCACTGGGGTCAAATTGCCATTTTATGACGACCTAAGGTCACGAGGTCATCGGGTCAAAGGTCAACATTTTTACAATCTGATTGGACCTAATTATTCCTCAGATCATTGCGGGTTCAGCAATATGTGGTTTTGTACATTTTATACCATATAACTATGAGATATAGGCCTCTAAACATACCCATGCAGCGTGACCTTGTAAAATCGTCGCAGGCTATAACTCGGTCACCGTTGCTCTGATAGAGCTGAGACCGGCACAGGTGAATCCAGGGCACACAGCTACCCGACGAACAAATTTGGACCAAAATACGAGGAGGTCGGCGTTAATTTGCGTATTTTGTGTTAATCTGTCGTGGAGTGCCCAGTGGAAACTCATTTGGCGCACTGCCTTTGATAGTTCAGGAAGTGTGGTGCAGGCTGTAGTTGAAAACGAGACGTGCAAACAGTCGGAAGACACGGCTCAGACTGGTCAGTATGAACACTCGATTGCAGGTAATTTGCGAAGCTGGAACCGACACTTGCAAAATTCTCATTGAGCTGGTCGGCTAGCTCACCCCTGATTTTAGTGTCCGTGTTCGCGCTCCCCGCATCAGCACATTTTGCAAATTGATTAAGCCTAGACAAAAAGCTACGGTAGTCATCGTTGGTGAGTTGGTTGCACGGAAAGTATCTACGTGGACGCACTAGCTGACTGCGGACACTGTTGTGCAACTTCCTGTAGATAGCGTGATTTTCATCCGTGAGGTGTTTTATCCAGTGTTTTTTTTTCTCTCTCGCCTCGTCCCGCTGTGCCATGAGGTCACGGAGCTCCGGATCTTGTTCTAGCTATGGACGGGCAGCCTGGTTTCCGACTTGATCGCACCTGTATCACTGGGCAGTGGCGATCGATATCTCCGTTCCATACCCGCATGAGCTCGTCTACCTTGTCGTCTACGCCGCCGGCCGCATGCAATGGACCTCAGTCGGATAGCAGGAGGTGGAGACTGACGCTGTTCCAGTTTGTCCGATCCCAGTGTCTGATGTGGCGGACTTCGGGCTCGGTGCGGATTCCTGGGAGTCATACGGAAAGGGTAACAGGCTGGTGGTCACTCAGTGACCCAGGGAGGGCGCGGGCTGAGGAGTGTATATAGGACTGATTAGTGATAATATGGTCCAAAATTGTGGTCTCGGTAGGAAACTCATTCGCCATACAGGCGCAACCGATAGTTTTGCATCTCTTACAATGCATTGCGTTTTCTTTTTCCTTTTGGAATTGTTTCCGAGGTCATGTTTTTGATAATGCTGTTCATAATGCATACAGCATAAAGAATATCGCTTTGTTTTGTAAGTAGCAAAATATGTTTTGGCAACAGTAAAATGTGTCCACATTTTTGCAAGGCGTTCGGTGGATGTATCAGATTACTTTGGATAAGCGCTTAAAGGGAAGTGTCCACCTTAACATGGGGTTTTGAACTGAGATAACAAAATTGTAGCTTATATGTAGAAATCATGTGATCCATAGTTCGTTTATCCCAAAAATATACCTCAACGGCTCTAGAAGAGATTTTCGAACGAACCGCCAAGGATTATACCAGATCG
>JARFNR010007805.1:0-16186 GCA_030323935.1 Semibalanus cariosus
CTCTCTCTCTCTCTTTCTCTCTCTTTTCTGCAGCGCGGCAGGCACGGCGTGCAGCGCCAGGAAACGTGCGTAGTGGTCATCGCCGTTGGTAGCAGCTGCCGCAGTCTGCGTCAGCCTGCTGAACAGTCAGCGATGTTTCGCGGCCCAGGGATATGCCTCACCCGATAACGATACGGCTGCAGGCGGAGCACCTACCTCTCTACTATGGGTGGTGGCTTTGACACAGGTGAGAAAATCGTCTGAAGAGCCTTATGATTGGTGAGCAGCTCCAAATCGATGCCATACAGATACAGATGAAAACGTTTACAACCCCATACTACAGTCAGGGCTTCACGTTCTGTTTGCGAGTACCGGTGCTCGACATCACTTAAGCTCCGGCTGGCATACTCAACTGGCTGGAACACTCCTGTGCGCTGTCTCCGGAGCAGGACTGCACCTTACCCCACTGGCGAAGCGTCCACCACGAGCTGAGTTTCTGCTGTCTGGGAAAAGTAGGCGAGAACGTTTTTGTTAGCCAGCCTCCTCTTAAGATCACCGAAAGAGTCTCTTTCGGGCTTCTCCCACTTCCATGTCACCCCCGACTTAGTCAGATCACGGAGGGGCACCGAGACTGTGGACAGATTCTGAGACGGTGTCCCATGAACCTTCTCCCCGTTCAGCTTCAAGCCAGCATCCTGTAAACGACGAAGAACCGCGTCCAGCCGTCGGTCATGCTGCTCAGCTGTAGCGCTGTACACAGTGATATCATCAGCGAATTTCCGAATTCCCTCGCATGCCTCCAACAGCTGCTGGATCACCCGCTGATGCATCTCTGGAGCACACGAGATACCGAACAACAAACGTTTGTAACGGTACAGCCCTTTGTGTGACAAAGGTGGTGATGCTCCGCGACGACTCATCCAGCTCAATCTGGTGGAAGGACTGAGCCAGGTTTAGCTTAGAAAACATGTTAGCGCCCGTCATCTCATGCAAGACGTCGTCCACCGTTGGCATGGGGTGTCGTTATCTGATCACAGCTGTGTTGGCTCGTCTCATATCAACACACAGTCTGATATTCCTGTTCTTCTTTGGAGCACAAACGACAGGTGATACCAATGGTGTCGGAACATTGACCTTCTCAATAATGTCCTCGTCCAGCAGCTCCTCCAGCTTCCACCCCAAGGGGCGCTGGAGAGAAAACGGGATCTTCCAGACCTTCTGGACGACTGGTGTGACGTCTGGATCGATCGGCACAGTCAGCTGGAAGTCCTTCAGCTTGCCAAGTCCCCTGAACAGAGCGGGATATCTGTTAGCAGGGTGGCCCCTGTCGGTGACACGTCTGACCTGGGGCTCAACACGGAGCAGGTTCAGCCTCTCAGACGTGTTCTTTCCCAGCAGAGACTGATGTGACCCAGGAATTACATGGGACACGGTTTCCACTGTGATATAATGAAATGTGACACACGTCTTGAACTGGCTAATGACACTCATCGGTTTTCCGGACCCAAACGCGTACAACTTGTTACGATTCGGCATCAGCTGTTTACTTCCGAACCGTTGTCTGAACAGAGCCTCGCTCATTAAGTTGCAGGAGGCGCCTGAGTCAGCAAGCAAGTCGCACGACTGGTCACTTACTTGCACAGGATACGTTCCATCACGATCTGCAGCAGCGAGGCAGAAGACGTAGTCCTCGTGGTCCGACGTTACAAGGCGAACTTGCCTTCGACCTGTTCATGATCGGTCACCACTGCGACACACCCTCTGGTGATGGCATACCCTGCCACAACCATGACATTCTTTTTCCTCACTTTTTTTCCTAAAAAATCCGAGATAGCCATGATGTATCCCTTGACATTTGCTATCTCCTCACGTTTTTGGATTCCAATTCGTCTCCTACCTGGCATTCGTACGGTCTTTTAAATTTTAGCTGATTTTGGTGTGAAAATCGTGTGTAGTGACGTGACTAATTTCGCTATACCTAAAAAAAAATGTGGCAAAATTATCACGTTTGCACAAAAGGTGTAAAACAGTTGCCCGCACAGGTAATAGACGTTTGGCGTTGATAGCTGCATTAGTTCTTGAGATATTCTAAATATTCCTCAGGGGGGTGGGTGGGGTGGGTTAAAAAGCACCCCCCAGTGACTCGCGGGTTAAGTCCGTCACTGTCACGGAAGGTTCAGCAGTGTTTAACCCAATTTATGAGCGAAAGGGGCTATAGTGGATAACGCCCAACACGCGACTGGCGCGGGCTCGGCATCCGACAGCGGGCCAGCCCGGCCCGGCAGAGACAATACCTGCGGGCATAGAGGCGGCCACAGCAGAGGCGGCGCCAGGCATAACAGCAGGTAGGTCGCAGAGACGGGGAGAGGCAGGGGGTAAACCGGATCTCTACACCTCCCCTCAAGACAATTGCTGCAGAAAACATAGGTGCAACTTCGACACACTACAAAGCACAATTGTCTTACCACGGAACAGTGCGTTCAGTACTTCACTACAGTGCTTCAGTCACAGGACGTTGCACCGCCCCAGTGAACCTGGAAGACCTGTGGCGGGCGTCACCATCGACGCGAGCGTCGAGGCACAGGGAGACAGCCCCCACAGCAGGTGGCTGCTGAGCACCGCCGCCGGCAGATAGTGGCTGCTGGGCTGCGATACCGGCAGCCAGTGTGCTGTCGGCAGACGCCGGCCGCTGGGGTCGCGAACGGCGGACCCAAGGGGGGCCGCGGCAGACGTCGCGGATGGTGCAGTCTCTGTTAGGAGCGGCTGGTACGGACGCAAGTAGCAGCGATTTCTCCAGAAGACACGGCCGCTGACTGTCGTAACGAGGTAGGTGCGTCGCTGCCCGACGCCACGACCACGCCGACACGGTCCCATCGGCCGGTGGCCGGGTTCTGTAAGTCAACACGACTGCCGATCTTCAGCTGCGACAGCTGGCGCGCAGATGCGTCGTGGTACCGGACCGCCTTCTCCTGAGTCTCGGCAGCCTTCTCGTCGCAGACGGTTGCAGCACACTGCCAGTCAGGAGCGAAGACGCGGTGGTGCGTGGGCATGTCCGAAGCGGGTGTCCGAGCAGGACCTGGGCTGGTGATCTCCCGTCCACGCGTGGTGTGTTACGCTGCTCTAGACGCCTGCGGTCCAGCTGGGCGTCATCCAGTCGTCCATAGACTGAAGCTGCAACCACTAGTTTCACACACGCCTCAGCGTGTCCGTTGGAGCGCGGGTAGTGCGGCAAAAACATCTCGTGTCTAATGTCCCAGTGCTGCAGGAAGCGTCGTAGCGTGCCGGACGCGACCTGTGGTCCGCCGTCTGACCGAAGTACGGACGAGACCCCCGTCTGAGCGAACAGCATACGCAGCTGTCCGGTCAGATGGCCAGCGGAGGCTGTGCGGGGGGAAGACAGTGATATACGGCCATCCCGACGGAGCCTGTCAACGTACACTAAATACGTTTGCTCTCCGGCATGGTAGTAATCGGCCGAGACCGATTCGAAGACGCGGGTCAGCTTGTCGTCTTCCTGCCACATCGGCTCTCGGGCGTGGCTGGGGAGACTCTGACGGCACAGGGTGCAGGCGATGTCGGTGTCAGCAATGTCCTTGTCAATGCTGGGCCGGGTTGTGCCCCATGATGCAGTTGACTCGACTTGTCACTCTTTTGTAATTGACCCCTTACGGCTCGGGCACGGTGCCAGCAGAGTGTGGATCGCTGCCGGTAGGAGATGCTAGATTTATGTAGAGGGAGCAATTTGTCGTCAAACGTTATCTGTTACTAATCTTGCACCTCTACTTACGCAATCCCGACCCCTGGCACTCCTTCCTTATCAGTTGTGACGGGCTGCCCACAAGATAAGATCAACATGAGTCAGAACATCAGTCAATTGAGAAAACGGCCACAACCCTCATTCCAGATCAGTACACACTGAGCTGGGTGCGTCGCTTGGTCCTCTCCACGCCCTGATGTGACTCATGGAGCCGCTCCAGCACACCGCGGCAGAGGTCGGTCGGGGTGACCAGTCGAGCGCCGTAGACCACTAGGCCGTCGTCAATGGCCAGCTGATGACGCACACCTCAGTGGGCTCGAACTGTAGAGGGTGCCTCGTACCGGTTCTCTGGAAAGCCGGCCAGAATCAGGTCACGTGGGCGCCGAGGTGTTAGGTGAGGAGGATTGTAAGGATGTTAGGATTGTTAGATCAGAGGATCAGAGGATTGTTAGGTTCGCCGAGAGGGAGAGAGGGTAGCGTGAGTGGTGTGGCGATCCTAAGAGAGCTGTGCCACTGCCCAAGTGACCACGGAGGGCGGAGCTACGTCCGGCACGCGTTCCCCTGGCGCATGCTGAGATATGTAAACGTGATGTGCATGTGAGTTTGTGTGCCTATATGACCACTATAACATGGGCCGCACGGCTTGCCACCCATTTGTGTGCGAGGCAGTGTTCATCTTATCACAAATTAGATGAGTCAGTGTGAATACGAAGAAATGGAGGAGGGCGTACCTGGGCGCAACCCCGCGATGCTGGAGTGTTGTCCTCACTGTGCCTTTAAAGGTACTGTTCACCTTATCAGCGTTTAATATATACTGCACTACAAGTGGGCATCGTCACTCCATCGCTGATTGGCTGATTTGTTAACGTTGCATCCTGGGCCTTTGATACACTCTCTTGCACGCAGTCTCTGATCACGACACTTCGCTAATATCCACTCTGTCACCCGCGCGGCTCGTTGACCCCTTGCCAGAGACTGTAGTAGGCGTCAGGCGGAGCCAGAACAACCTCTGGTGTTGTATGACGTAACGTGTCTCACAAAAAACTACTGTTCTCCACAGATATCCATATATGGTCCAAACCAAAGTCATATTCGTATTTTTGTAGCTCAAGATGCCATCTATCCAGTATTTCACTGCCAACCATTGAGAAATCTGTCAATTTAAACAGTTTTCTTTAATTTCAGAGCACCCCATCCGAGCTCTCCGCACCTGAGCTTCACACTAAAGATTAGAGACGGCGCTGAGCGTGACCGGGTCGAGGACATGAATGTGATTAAGGCGATGCAGTTCAAGCCATACACCGCCGTTCTGGACGCCTGCAGCACGATCTGCGAACACCTGGCCGAAGCCACTACCATGTCCAACCATAAGGACTTCGACTTGTTCTTCTGGGACGAAGAGTCCGAGAAGGGCTTCTGGCTGGAGCCAGGCCGCACAATCAAGTACTACCTGCTTAAAAGCGAGGATGTCATCGAGTACAGGAAGAAGCTGCGGCTGCTGAACGTGCGCATACTGGACGGCACCGTCAAGAAGATACTGTTGGACGACTCGCAGTGTCAGCAACCTCATGGTCAGCATTTGCACACAAATCGGCATCCTCAACAACGGGGAGTACTCGATGATTCCGCGAGAAGGATGAATAGAAGCAGGACAACGTGAAGCCCAACATCGCGACGCTCACCCTGCGGAGGAAAAAGGCCTCCGACAACAGCACCGCCGACGTCAAGATGGAGTCGCTGAAGAAGAAACTCAAGACTGAGGACGAACATGGCAGAGTGTCCACGGCAAGACGCTCTGCGAACCGGGAGTGGACAAAAAAACACTTTTTCTGCGACACTAGTTCTTCGGATCCGATAGGGTCATTGACAGCCACGATCCGGTGCAGCTGAAACTGCTCTACGTTCAGGAGCGAGATGCCATTTGAACGGCACGCACCCGGTCGCCGACGGCCGAGGAGAAGGCGCGCCAGTTTACCGGCATCCAGTGTCAGACCCAGCAAAACTTTCACTCCTTCCATCCAGTGTCAGACTCAGTTCGGAGACTTCCAGCAAGACAAGCGCAAGATCGGCTTCCTTGACCTTCGGCGGTTCGTGCTGCACTATGACGTCAAGACTAAGGCCATAGAGAAGAAGATCTACAACGAACACAAGAATTACGAAGGCAAGCTGGACGCAAAGTTTGAGTACGTGAAGAAGACGCGTGCGATGCCTACTTACGGTATCATCTTCTTTATCATCAAAGATAAGCTGAAGGGGGTGACAAGCTGGTGCTGCGCCTGCTTGGAGTCACCAAGGAGGCCGTGCTGCGGCTGGACGACAAGAACAAGGAGATCCTCAAAGAGTGGCCTGTGACCAACGTGCGCCTTGGGCAGCCCCAACACATTCACAGTCGAATTCAGCATTTACGGCGACCAATATTACTCAGTGAATACGACCGAAAAAGAAAAGATCTCACAGCTGATCACCGACTATATCGACATCATCCTCAAAAATCAGAAGTCCGAGAACTGACTCGGCGAGGACAAGGATGATGTTGCGATCATACTGGAGGAGTCGGTGGCGTTCAGCAAGACTCCCGTCATCCAGCAGGACTATGCAAAGATCACCCAGTCTACGCATTTCGCCATGGGTAAAATAATATTCATATCAGCATCGTGGTCATCGGCTATGTCGACTTCGGCAAGTCGACCACCACCGGCCACCTAATCTACAATTGCAGTGGAATCGACAAGCGTACCATCAACATGTTTGATAGTTTGGCCCAGCAGTTGGACAATGGCCCCTTCATTTTGGACTGAGTGCTAGAGAAGCTGAAGGCTGAGAGTTAGTGCAATATCACCATCGACATCGCCCTGTGGCAGTTGGAGACAGTCAAGTACTACGTCACCATCATCGACGTTCCCAGCCACAACCATTTCATCAAGAACATGATCACAGGTATTTCGCAGGCCGACTGCACTGTGCTCATCATCGCCTCTGGTATGGGCGAGTTCGAGGCTGGCATATTAAATAACAGCCAGACCCGCGAGCAAGCCCAACTTGCCCACACACTGGGTGTGAATCAGATGATCATCGGCGTCAATAAGATGGAAATCACCGAGCCACCGTACTATAAGGGCTTTTTTAAAGAAAACTTAACCGAGGTGTCTACCTACACTAATTAGGTCGACTACGACCCCAGGACCGTGGCCTTCGTGCACATCTCCGGATCGCACGGCGACAACATGCGGAAGCCCAGCAACAAGATGTCCTGGTACAAGGGATGGGAGACAACCTGCAAGCCCGGCAGCAACTCTGACAAAAACCAGCTGTAGGCCCTGGACAACAAAGAGCCCCACGCCCGCCCTAGCGACAAGCCTCTGTATTCGCCTCTGCAGGACATTTACAAGATCGGCGGTATCCGGACGGTACCCATGGGCTGTGTGGAGACCGCTACCATCACGGCCAGTATGGTCATGTATTTTGCCTCCTGTGGCCTGACAACTGAGGTCAAGTCCGTGGAGATGCACCACGAGACCCTGCCGGAGGCCTTTTCCGGTGACAGTGTCGGCTTCAACGTGAAAAATGTCTCCGTCAAGGATCTGTTTTGTGGCTACGTCGCATCTGACACTAAGAACAGGCTTGTTACCGGCTGCAAGGACTTCACGGCCCAGGTCATCATCTTGAACCACTCCAGTCAGGTGTCTGCGGGTTACACCCCAGTAATGGATTGCCACACAGCTAACATCGCTTGCCGCTTCAATTACGTGCATCAGAAGGTCGACTGCAGTAACGGCAAGGTGACTGAGGAGGCACCGAAGTTTTCGCTCCTAGCTTGCAGAGGCCGCCGGCCAGCGCTACCGCTGGGTCCTGGATGACTGGGAACTGGCGGGTCACGCTGTAGGACGTCTTCTTCAGCGTATTGCCATGGGTCGTCTGCGGCGTGGAGTGGAGTTGGCAGAGGAGGCGTAGCAGCTGACGTCTAGGGAGAATGACTCTGCCAACCTCAGTCTTTCTCCCTGGTAAATGTCGGCGAGCCGACATAGAATAAGGTACGCAGACTGCAAGGGACGGGGGCATACACATTACCGTCGGGGTGCTTGGCTATCGGAGACTGATACATAGTACCAGCCCATATCACGAGAAGAGATAGCTGCCTTCAAAATTATTCTCTTGACGAGCTGACCCATTTCGAAATTAACCAGAATATTGAAAATTTATTGACCCGACTCCCAGGAGAAGTACTTAACCCTCGCGGCGCTGGGGGGTGAGTTTTAACCCCCTTCCCGGATATTATCAATAACTTGAAAACACTGAAAGATAGCATCTTCAAACTTTTAGTACCTTATGGTTCATCAATTTGACGTCTTCTAAAAGAAAATTACTGAAAATGATTTAGAACTTTGAGAGATAATGACGTTTTAGTTACGTCACGTCATACCATTTTTGGTAGAAAAACGATAAATGTTTGCAGAATCGTAGTAAATTGAATTTAAAAGCAAATGGCAAACCAAAACTGTTAAAACAGAGTAAATGACATTGTCTTCAAAATGGCTATCTCAGATTTGCAAAATTTTGAGTTTTTGACACGTAAAAATAAAATATTTTCTATTTTTAAGAAATTTCTCTACAAAATCGAAATTTTTCAAGGTTTTTAAAAAAAACGGAATATATGTTAGAGAACGAAGTATGGACGACACCAAAACAAAATTTCAAAGCAATACCATTGTTTTTTACTGACTTATGGTTCCCTAAGTAAAAGTATTTATTGACGTCATCTTTTGAAATTATTTTTTTGCTTTTTTTACCAGATACGAAAAAATAAATGTCATTGCTCCATTTCTGAGACAAATTTGTTCTTGAAAAATGCCTTGTTTATTTATATTTTTCCATTTCAATTTTTCACCGCATATGACCTGACCTTCACCTTTTATGGTGTCATATTGAAAAAATGGCTACTACTATCGAATTATACGTGTAAAATAACCCCTAAAACATGTGTCGCATGACTCTTGTACCCCATTGCCAACAGTGACCATTTGTGACCTGCTCTTGACCTTGACCTTCGCTTACAATTTATATTTTACATAATGCGGGAGATGCAGTATACCTTTGAGAGCAGAGTGTGTGATAATAGTCTCAATATAAGGCTTTGTATGGAAATTATGGCCCAAAAACCCAAATATCTCAGTTATGACCTTTGACATGCCAGTGACCTGAAATGTGACCTTATTTTAAGAATTTCGGGCATGCATTAGATTTGTCTCATCGATAGCCGACAATCAACGCCTCTCGCGTCTCGCTGTGATCATTGGTTCAGAAGATACAAGGTGGGTGGGTAAAATTTACCCCCCCAGCACCGAGCGTTCGGCCGGAGACCCCAGCGCCGCGCGGATTAAGGATGTACCAGACGGGAGGTAGAAGTGAATAAAACGGCTATAGTGGAGATGATCGAGAACCTACTGGAATGCAGCCAAGTAGACATGACCCTAAGCGATTTGAAGAAATCATTCAAGGACAAGAAGATCGAAAGCGTCCCAGAAGCGTGCAAGAGGGTGGCTGTTGCGAGAAAGTAAAGATAATACAAATTTGACGCTCAGCACGATCGTGGCAATCACAGTACAGGCGTTACCTATATAGTGATGTGCTGCAAGAGGATAAAATCAACTGCTCAGAACGCGATGACATACGTTGCCGGACACATGCCACCAACAGTGATACAAGGAGGGTTAGATCAAAGATGCTTGGCAGGCAACCGAATCGAGAAAATGAAGAAAGAAATCAAGCAAACCAGAGAGATACAAAAAAACTACAGCGGCTTCTCTAGCAGCAGGAGTAAATCGATACCCGATAACACGTCATGGCGACAAGATTGAAGCAAAGGGTGGGGGACAGACGAACGCGAACGGGCCCGACACCTGGTACACCTGGCTTACCTGATGGACGGCCTGTTGACGATGTTTGTGAAGCTCGCCACAGTCACACAAACGTTTTCAGCAGAGGTCACTGATTTTTACGCCATTGGGGACTAAAGTGAAATCGAACCTCCTGTTTTTTTTTAAATAAGTTCTATTTTGACTACACTAGCCTCCTTCAAGGTCACATTCAATGTCAAATGATGTTGACAGCTGTAGGATCGACAGTAACCGTCCGATCGCGACAAAAATGTGTCAAGTGATTTCGTGTGATAATTGTCAATATGACAAGAATTTTCAGAGATGTGTTCCGTGATCTTCAAGACCAATTTCATTGTAAAATGACGGGGAACATAAGCGGCCAAAGTTACGGTCTGATCTAGGTAAATGGCCACAAACGAATACCCGTGACATGCTCCAGGAAGACAAAAATTTGCAGACTTGTACTCGAGTCACCGGTTGCAGAGTCCCTGAGGAGTCGCCGGTTGGGGTGATCGTAATCCACATAACTCAGTACAAAATGCGCGATATTGTGCATCTGCAGGTGGGCAAGTCCGGTAACCAGATCGACTCCAAGTTCTGGGAGATCATCTCTGATAAGCATGGAGTCTACCTGACCGGCATCTACCACGGCGACTAGGACATACAGCTCGAGCACAACAACGTTTAGGCTACAATAAGGCCAGCAGTGGTAAGTACGTTCCGCGTGCCGTGCTGGTCGACCTCGAGCCCGGCACCATGGAATCCGTGAGGTCCGTCCCTTTTGGACAGATCTTTAGGATAGACAACGTCGTTTTCGGCCAGTCCAGTGCCGGAAAATCCGGGCCATGGGCCACTACACAGTCACAGCTTAGGTGACAAACGCCATTTTGAACTGCACGCACCAGGTCGCCGAAGAGAATGCATGCCAGGTCGCCGAGGAGAAGGCGTGGCAGTTCGCCAGCATACCGGTTCGCCGTCATGTCAGACACAGATCGGGCAATTCCAGCAAGACAGGCACAAGATCGGCCTGCTCGACCTTCATGATTTCGTGCCTCACTATTACGTCAAGACAAACGGCATAGAGAAGAAGATCTACATCGAACACAAGAATATCGAGGGCAATAACGAGCTGGATGCCAAGTTCAAGTACTGGGAGATCATCTCTGATGAGCATGGTATCGACCCTGGTTGACCTTGAGCTGGTGCGATGCCCACCTACGGCGTCATCTTCTTTCTCGTCAAAGAGAAGTTGAAGGGGAGCAACAAGCTGGTGCAACGCCTGCTCGGAATCACCAAGGAGGCCAAGCTGCGGCTGGACGAGATGACCAACTAGATCCTAAAGGAGTGGTCTCTGAACACTTTGCGCCGCTGGGGAGCCAGCCCCAACACATTCACAATCAATTTCGGGGATTACGCCGACCAATATTACTCGGTGCAAACGACCGAGGGAGAACAGATCTCAAAGCTGATCGTCGGCTACATCGACATCATTGTCAAAAAGCAGACGTCCAAGCACAGGCTAAGGCCTGGACAATGTGATCATGCAATCATGCTGGAAGAGTTGGTGTTGTACAACAAGGCATCCATCATCCAGCATGGCATGACAAAGATCACCAAGACGGAGGAGAACTGTATCTATAAACCTAATATCCTTCGCACTGGGGACAACAGACACCAAATCCTGACAGGCAAGGGAAAATTAGGCGGTGTTGAGCGCTGCACGATGAGGGGACAGGTGAACCTGCCACACTTGCCGCACATAAGGCAGCAGCTGCAGATCACCTCTGAGGGCTAAGAGCCTCAGCAGGCACTGGTTACAATAAGACCAAGGGCAAAAACAAGCTGGACTCCAAGTTCAAGTACATCAAGAAGGTTCGTGCGATGCCCACCTACGGCATCATCTTCTTTCTCGTCAAAGAGAAGCTGAAGGGGAGCAACAAGCTGGTGCAACGCCTGCTCGGAATCACCAAGGAGGCCAAACGTGTCTCACAAAGATAACCCTACTTTTCTCCACAGATATCCATATATGGTCCAAACCAAACACATATTCGTATTTTTGTAGCTCATGATGCCAACTATCCAGTATTTTACTGCCAACCATTGAGAAATCTGGCAATTTAAACAGTTTCTTTCATTTCAGAGCAACCCTTCCGAGCACTCCGCACCTTAGCTCGACACTAAATATTTGAGACGGCGATGAGCGTGACCGGGTCGAGGACATGAATGTGGTGAAGGCGATGCAGTTCAAGCCATAAACGGTCGTGCTGGACGCCTGCAGCACGATCAGCGAGCATCTGGTCGAAGCCACTAACATGACCAACCATAAGGACTTCGACTTGTTATTCTGGGACGAAGAGTCCGAGAAGGGCTTCTGGCTGGAGCTAGGCCGCACAATCAAGTACTACCTGCTTAAAAGCGAAGATGTCATCGAGTACAAGAAGAAGCTGCGGCTGCTGCACGAGCTCATGCTAAACGGCACCGTCAAGAAGATACTGTTGGACGACTCGCAGTGTCAGCAACCTCATGGTCACTATTTGCACACAAATAAGCATCTGAACCACGCGGAGTACTCAATGATTCCGCGAGAACAAGGAATAGAAGCAGGACAACGTGAAGCCCAGCATCGAAACGCTCACCCTGCGGAGGAAAAAGGCCTCCGACAACCACACCAACGACGTCAAGATGGAGTCGCTGAAAAAGAAACTCAAGACAGAGGACGAACATGGCAGAGTGTCCACGGCAAGACGCTCCGCGAACAGAGAGTGGACGAAAAAAGACTTTTTCTGCGACACAAGTTCTTCTGATCGGATCGGATCGTTGACGTCCACGATCCGGTGCAGCTGAACCTGCTCTACGTTCAGGCGCGACATGCCATTTGAACGGCACACATCCGGTCGCCGGCGGACGAGGAGAAGGCGCGCCGGCTTACCGGCACCCAGTGTCAGACTCAGGAAAACTTTCACTCCTTCCATCAAGTGTCTGACTCAGTTCGGGGACTTCCAGCAAGACTGGCGCAAGATCGGCTTCCTTGACCTTCGGCGGTTCGTGCTGCACTATAACGTCAAGACTAGGGCCATAGAGAAGAAGATCTACAACGAACACAAAAATTACGAAGGCAAGCTTGACGCAAAGTTTGAGTACGTTAAGAAGACGCGTGCGATGCCTACTTGCGACGTCATCTTCTTTCTCGTCACAGATTAGCTGAAGGGGGTGACAAGCTGGTGCTGCGCCTGAATGGAGTTACCAAGGAGGCCGTGCTGAGGCAGGACGACAAGAACAAGGAGATCCTCAAAGAGTGGCAACTGACCAACGTGCGCCTTGGGCAGCCCCAACACATTCACAGTCGAGTTCAGCATTTACGCCGACCAATATTGCTCAGTGCATACGACCGAAAAAGAAGAACTACGGGGGATCAAAAACTACAAAAATAGAGGTATTTTTGATCCAAAACAGCTGCCAGGTTTATCAACGGATTTTAACGCAATTCATAGGGATCTATAGATATTGAGTTTGAGATTGATATATGATGATGACTTTTGAAAATTCCTTAATGATAGGCGTGTGCAGGTCACTAAATATGGGGGTGAAGTGAATGCGTAATTCAACCGTTTTTTGATGGTTTGTTTTTGATAAAAGCAATTGTTCGTTATTTATGCATCATAAAAATCAGTTATAAAACATATATGTTGCCATAGGCGGTGCCAGGTTATTGAAAAAGGGAGGCCAAATATATAAAATATTAACCACAGGCAAGCTGCTACCAAGCAATATAAATAAGTCACTGATCATAGATAGATCCGTTTTGCATGTCGTACTTCATCATAGACGTATCCAGGATCCAAGTTGGGGAGGTACAAGATTTTTTGATAGGTACATCTCCGCTATTATAATACTAACTAGCCGAATGTGACTATTTCACTTGCAACTTCAATTCACATTGGTTACCCCCCTTTTTAACATACCTGGACTCGCATATTACCCTGTAATGTTTCATAGAGTACCGTTTGGTGTGTGCTTCATCCGAAAACTGCAACATGTTATGTCATTATAGGCCCGTGCATCTTAGATACTATGCAAAAATATGACCCCCTTTTTTCAATTCCTGAGCGCGCCTCTTCAAAAAAAGGACTTCATTCCTTCTCTTGGCATCAAATGTGCATAAATCATTCTCAAATAGCTGTCTGTTGCGCCAAAATCGCTGGAATATCGTCATCACCGGGCTAATCACCCCCCTTTTTCTGTGCCTGAACACGCCCCTGAAACTCAATATGTAATAAATAATGTAAATAATAGTAGGAGAAAATATCTTTAGCATCTGCATAGCCATAAATGCACTTTACATAGCTTTATTGACTGCCAGTTAAACGTTCAATACTTCTTGGAAACCTCCCATTTTCAAGTCCCTGAAAACGCCTCTGCCTTTGAAAAATTATTGTATATCATTAACATCAATTAATTTGAACTTGTTGCAATCACCGTAAAGCTACGAAACTCCTTCATACTTGAGACAGTTAGGAAGAAACCGTGAAGATCGCATCTCCGTATTATCGCAAAATGTCGCCGAAAAATCCTCCCAAAACTGGGCTTTGGAACCGCCTTTGTTCAGGTCAGAAACTCAAAAATTTGATTTCATATGTGATCATTAATTTTAGGAAAAGTCTTAAAATTTCATTAGCGTACCTTCAGCCGTTCCGGAGATATCCGCCAAAAAGTTGGGGGGTGGGCAGAATCTGCCCCCAAGGCTCTAATAGTGTTAAGTCAAATCAAACCCCCTGTTTAAAAAAAATACTATACTAGTCACCATCAAGGTCACATTCAATGTCACAGGACGTTGAACGCCGTAGGGCCGACAGTTACAGTCTGATCGCGACAAAAATGTGTCAAACGATTTGTTGTGCCCAGTGTTAATATGACAAGAATTTTCAGTGTTGTGCTCTCTGATCGTCAAGACCAACTTCATGGTAAAATGACGCGGAAAATAAGCGGCCAAAATTTCGATTTGATCTAGGTAAATGGTCACGAACGATTAACCGTGCCAAGTTCCAGGATGACAATTATTTGCAGAGTTGTGCTCTGATCACCGGTTGCCGAGTCCCTGACTAGTGGCCGGTTGGAGTGCACGTAATTCACAGAGCTCAGTAAAAAATGCGCGAGATTGTGCACCTGCAGGTGGGCAAGTCCGGTAACCAGATCGGCTCCAAGTTCTGGGAGATCATCTCTGATGAGCATTGAGTCTACCTGACCGGCATCTACCACGGCGACTAGGACATGCAGCTCGAGCACAACAACGTTTAGGCTACAATAAGGCCAGCAGTGGCAAGTACGTTCCGCGTGCCGTGCTGGTCGACCTCGAGCCCGGCACCATGGACTCTGTGAGCTCCTGCCCTTTCAGACAGATCTTTAGGATAGACAACGTCGTGTTCGGCCAGACCGATGCTGGAAACAACCGGGCCATGGGCCACTACACAGTCACAGTTTAGGTGCGAAACGCCATTTTCAACTGTACGCAACCGGTCGCCGAGGAGAAGGCGTGCCAGTTCGCCAGCATGCCGATTCGCCGTCATGTCAGACACAGATCGGGAAATTCCAGCAAGAAAGGCACAAGATCGGCTTCCTCAACCTTCACGATTTCGTGCCTCACTACTACGTCAAGACAAACGGCATAGAGAAGAAGATCTGTAACAAACACAAGAAGAACGAGGGCAGGAACGAACTGGACGCCAAGTTCGAGTACGTCAAGAAGGTTCGTGCTATGCCCACCTACGGCGTCATCTTCTTTCTCGTCAAAGAAAAACTGAAGTTGCGTGACAAGCTGGTGCCGCGCCTGCTTGGAGTCACCAAGGAGGTCATGTTGCGGCTGGACGACAAGACCAAGGAGATCCTCAAAGATTTGCCTCTGACCAGCGTGCGCGTTGGGCAGCCCAAATACATTCACATTCGATTTCTGCGATTACGCCGACCATTTTGGACTATGGGACGAATCTGGTTGAACACTGTGGCCATGTCAAGTGTGTTTATTGCACTTTGAGCACAAGTCGCGATGTCGAGCCAGTGGCGGCACTTCATGCCGCGGTACTGATACCTGGGGAACTGGCAGTACAAGGGGATGGGGCATGAGGGTCAAAAGCCCCTCCCCCTAGGAACATGAGCGACAATCAGTAGAAGTATGCCCCCCTCCGCGTGCCTTCCGGCATTGGCTGTAAAAGTGATACTTAGGTGAAAAAAGTCCTTCTCTCCCCTTTCATAGATTTTTTAGCGCTGATAACACGACATCTTTCCTCCGGTCAACGACTTTTCGATCTGAGGAACCGACCCCCCTTGTCATTACCTTTTCGCTGATGAAACGGAGCGAATGCTCCCTCCAAGCTCGATCCGTTGTTAAGCCAGTGTCTGGGTTCGAATGTTTCAATATCATATTAAGTTGTCGTCACTTGAAGCGTTTGACCACCCCTGCCAGTGACGCCGTGGTCGCTTTTAAGGATACCGATGCGTGGGCGGTCGGCAGTACGCCCTACACATTAACCCGCGCCCTGGAGGGCCTCTGAGAATTACACGCCCTGGAGGGGGGGGGCGG